>CM065384.1:44990000-45277500 GCA_033060915.1 Euryodendron excelsum
TTCGGAGAGATTGTAAGATTATGTAATTGGCTAAATTTCGTGCCAAGTCTTGTTTAATGTAATTTCGGGTATTAGAATATCTATGACAAGCATTTGAAATGATCTTCATTGCTAATTCATGCAAGCTCATGCTAAGAAGAAATTGTATGAAGCTTCAAAGTGTGCTATGGAACTTTAATAAGCCGTGATGGATTTCGAGACAAGTCGTGGGATGTGTTGGTATGTGTGGGACATCATATTTGAACCTCGTAGGACCCCTCGTGGGACTCTCACATCACCTCATGAGAAGAAACAGTGTGTAAACTCTTCCAAGAGACTTCATGGGACTCTCGCAGCATCTCGTGGGAAGAAACAATGTGCAAATTTCTTCAGGAGACTTTGTGGGACACTTCGCAGGATCTTGTGGGAAGAAACGGTGAGGGTGTAGTTCACAGAGGACTTCACGGGACACCTCGCGAAACAGCTCACTGGAAGAAACAGTGAGGGTGCAGGTTCAAGATGGACCTCGCGGGACACTTCGCGCCCGCGAGCTCCACTTATGTGCGAATTAGGGTTCCACGCCGTGAATTTCCTAAAGCTCTATAAATACCAACACTATCTGAGCTGCCACAAACAAAAATAGATTGAGAGAAGTTTTCTTCCATCTTCAAAAGGCTTAGAAGCAATTTCTTAACATTCAATCTTTTAACCTTTGAAAGCATTAATGGCTTAAAGGCTTTAGATCCAAAGGTTTCTACATACCTTGAAGATGCTCTCGTCTAGGTTCTTAGTAAGATCAACATTCATCCTTGATTGGTTGATGTCTTGAAAGAGTTTAAGCGGTGGTGGAGTTGAGTTCAATTCTTGGAGGATTCCAGAGGTGTCATAGAGTTCGACGCTCAATCAAGTATCGAAGAATCATATCAAGGGATAGATACGTGATCGTGGGATTCGACCAATACAAGAATAACACACCAGCAAGCATGTGGATTCGGCACCCGTGGATTTGAGAGTATCTAGGGTTGGGTTGTAAGTTATCTCTTTTGTATTCTTTCTTGATAGTTCTTGGTTGGTTGGACTAGGCTTCGTGGTTTTTTTCCTTTTTGGGTTTTCACGAAAAAATCGTATATCAATTGTGTACTTGATTCTTTACGTATCTTGACATGCTTTGTGATTGCATATAGCCATAGTCTTAACTATCCTAGGATTACCTTAATATATGTTCTTTGGCAAAGCATAGATTAAGGCTAGGTTTTTCAAATAGCATCTAGTATGTAATCTCAAAAGATCTCTTTACATGTTAAAACAGTCTCCTAGACAGTGGTACAAAAGGTTTGATTCCTATATGGAACACATTGGCTACATGAGGAGCAGTAATGATAGTTGTGTTTATTTTAAGATGCTTGGAGATGATTCTTTTATTATTCTGATACTTTATGTTGATGACATGTTAATTGTTTCAAGTAACATGCATGAACTAGATTTGTTGAAATTTAGATTAAGAAAAGAATTTGATATGAAGGATCTATGGGCTGTTAAAAAGATCCTTGGAATGGAAATCCAGAAGGACAAAGAAAAAGGCAAACTATGGGTATCACAGAAGAAATATGGGGAGAAGGTGCTAGAGAGATTTAATATGACAAATACAAAACCGGTCAGTACTCCTCTAGCTAACCACTTTAAATTATCTACTAGATTATGTCCTTCTACAGATAATGAGGTGGAGGAAATGTTCCGCGTGTCGTACGCTAGTGCAGTGGGAAGCTTAATGTATGCCATGGTTAGTAGTCGGCTAGATATCTCATATGCAGTCATTGTTATGAGTACTTACATGGATAATCCAGAAAAGAAACACTGGAATACAGTCAAATGGATATTCAGGTACCTGAGCGATATGGTGGATTTCGGTATCTTGTATAAGAAATAAGATGAAACAGGACAGGTTGTGGACTATGTAGATGCAGATTATGTAGGAGATCTGGACAAGCGAAGGTCTACTACAGGTTATATATTTACTCTTGCATGTGAGCCTATCAGTTGGAAAGCTATGCTTCAATAGACTCCCGCTTTAGCCACAACTGAAGAGGAATATATGGCAACGGTGGAAGCTGCCAAAGAGGCTTTGTGGTTGATAGGTTTGGTCAAGGAATTAGAGTTGAAGCAGGAAGACTTGGAGTTGTATTGTGACAGTTAAAGTGCCATTTATTTGGCGAAGAATCAAGTTTATCATGCCCGGACAAAACACATCAACGTGAGGTATCACACAATCAAAGGATGGGCAAAAGAAGGCAAAATAAATTTAAAAAAGATTCATACTAAGAATAATATAGCGGATATGTTAACAAAGTCGGTGACTACACAAAAGCTCAAGTACTGCTTGAACTTGATCAATCTTTTGCACTGTGTCATGACTCATTTCTCCTATAAATAGCCAATGAATCTCTCATTTTCAAGACACAGCTAGAAAAAGAGAAAGTGGGGTTTTTTTTACTGGGTTTAAGAGGATGAGTTAAGACGGGTATACAAAGGTCTAAGGATTTGAGTTTAGATTATTAAATTTGAGTGTATACTTGTACTATTGTTCTCAATTTTTCTCGATAGTAAAGAAGGAGACTAGAGCACGCCCCGTGAACGTAGACAATCTTACCGAATCACACTAAATAACGGTGACACTTTTCTTTATTGTGTTTTGATTATTTTGATTTATTTTATTATTCTTTTACTGTTATTTGTACTAACTAATTGCTGCGAAAATTTTCAATAAACTTTTGTAGACGTTGCGAGTGTATCCAAGCTGCACGAGTCCACTTTACAATTTGTTTTTCTAATGATGAGCAACCATGCACATCTGGGCAGGGTCACATTGGACCCACCCCACCAGTAAAAACCCTATATATATGCAATCACCTCCAAACCATAGGCATCAAGAAGCAGACAATAGTAAAAGTAGAACTCAAGACTTTTGAATTAACAATTCCATTCTCGTCTGTCATCACATTGCTAGGCTACCGTGCAGGTTCACTTTGCATATTTACTCTTTCACGTTGGTATGAAGGAAGAGATGGATAGAGAGAGGGAAGGGGAACGGAAGAATAAAAGCATTGTTTTGTACTCGGTAGGAAGTGAAAGGGAAAGGAAATTAATTAATGCATTTAAAAATGGACGGAATGCAGGAGAAAAGAAAGGAGTAATTGGAATCTATTAAACTATGACGTTTTCCCCTACAAACATCAAACATATATGCAGCATTTTAGTCTGCATGAAAACATATATCATCGTTCTCTTTCTTTCTCTCATCGTTGCATAACAGAATCGGGGAATTGACATCCATCCAAACAGATAAAAGTAATATTATACATAAATTAATTTTTTTACTTACAAGACATAATACAGTGAACTCATATTAATAAAAGTATGTAAGACCCATCTACTTTGTATTTTGTGAATAAAAAAGTGGATTAAAAATTAATTTATGTATATAATTTCCTAACAGATAATGAGAGACAATACCCTTATTTCACCTTTTCAATCCGTCTTATCTTATCCATCCTTTCAGTTTCCATCTCTCCAAGAAAACTAATCCTTAATGATTTTACTTATGGCTTTCATAGATGATTTTACTTTTTTACATATAGATTGGACGTTTAATGGATTATATAGTTATCAGAGTATAAAATTTTGTATTCTCCTGAGATAAAAGGCTTTTGAAAATTTTGCATTTGCTGACATTATTTGTATTTTCTTTTCAGGTATAAAAAGTTACTATACAGTGAAACTTAATACTGTGAGCAGGGTTGATCAGTGTCCAGGGTGGTATTCTTATCGACACAGGAGAAAGTGATAAGGAGAGAGAATCAAAACCAGGCCAGAAAAAGAAAAACACAAAATCATATTCTGATCCCACTCCGCCCAACCCCCTAGCTTTTGATTCTTTAACAGAGGACCAGATGTGACCACACCTCTTCAAAAGAAACATGAGAGAGAGAGAGAGAGAGAGAGAGAGAGAGATATGTAATCTCTCTTCTGCGTTCGCTTGGGTTTTGGCAGAGGAATAAAGGGAGAATCTCTTCTCAAACACTTCTTCCCCTTTTTAACATTTTGCTGCAATTGCAGGTGGGGGAGAGAGCGAAGAATAGACAAAGAAATGATCACAAGGACCACTGCCTGCAAGCTAAAGCTCTTATGTCAATCATTATTGAGATTTTCCTCTACTTCGATCTTTTATTTCCTTATTTGGTTACTCCATGATTCTTCTCCTGTGGGTGTGTGCTCTTGCAATATTCTCCACCCGCCCACCCACCAATTTTCATTCACGTATGTACCCAGGATTTTTCTGTTCTAATAGTGCTAGATTATGAAGAAAGAGCTACATTTAAATTTGAGCTGTGTGATTCTGTAGAGTTCTTTGTGATTCTTATGGGTTCTTTCTGCTTGTTATAGCCTAATTGCTTGTGAAAAGAGACCTCTGGCTCAGTTGGGTGTAGCTTTTTTCCTTACTTTTGGCTTTGGTTTATGGCTTTTTTCCCCCTTATTTTTAGGCTAAAAGTCATCCAAACATAGGATTTGTTAGATTCTGTTTTATGAAGGGCTGGATATGAACTAATGACTGATGCTTGCATCACAATCAAATGGAGCACATTTGTATCGTGGTTCCAAATGAATATCAACATAGTTTCAGTGCCAGTCATAACAGGTGGGACCTTCGCATGACACCATTTCTCAAATTGATGGTGGAGAATGAGTCTGTGACACCAAATGGTCACAGCCAATTGCAGTAGGAATATCCATGAACCAACCTCGAAAAAAAATATTGAAACATAACCTAGTCTTTCAGAAAATTGTGCTGGATTTGCACTTACCATATTATCGGCTTAATATGCTTTGAAACTACTTAGGTAACAGCTTGGTGTGTGATGGGAGGGCATACATTATATATATATATATATCGTTTTTGGAGTGGGCTGTCCCTTCTTGCATATGTGCTTTATGTGATTTGAGGATGCTCTTCCTCGAATCATAAATGACTATGATAACAAATGATAATATTGTTATTCACATGCTTTTTTCTTTTTGGCCAGGATTTCCATACTCCTTTCGGCTCTCTTTGGATAAAATATGCTTTGTTTGGTTATTATATAACCTTCAAAATGCCGATACCCTGGCTGGCACAAATAGAGGCTTGATTGTTGCAGACTTGAGTTTGGCTTTTCCGAGGTATAAATGATGTGATGTTGCTATTAATTGTCGAACTTGGAGATAATGTGTTTCTCGTACAGTATTAGTGAATGATTTTTCAGGTTGATTGACAGAAAAGGATACCCAAAGGAACGTAAGCGGAAGCTGAAATAGCATACGCCAAATGAATGTATTTCCTTCTAATGAAATTATATTTAATTGTGTGAATCTATCATGCAATATTATCTAGGCACCAGCCCCAAATGATCTCTCAACGCATTCTCAAGAATTATGCAGACTCTCAAACCTCTGCTACCTCAAACTCCATTGACAACCCTACCAAACCATAGGCAAACTAGTCATGTGTTTCTTCCATAATCTTTATAAGGCTTTGATTAATCAAGCAAGAGTGACACAATTAACATAATTTTTTTTTTTTAATAATGAAGTGAAATTTTTTAAGAATCACTTGGGATTGAATGCATTAAAGACTAAAATAATGGAATTATTTAAAATTCCCATGAATATATTCAGGACTTATAAAAGTAAAAAATAATAAAATATAATAATTTTCTGACATAATCAAAATGCCATTCCTCCCTTGACCTCATTGCTTGAATCCCAAAATCGCGTGTGTTTGTATGCACCTTTGGGTTAGTGGAAATCTCTCTTTCCTCTCGCACTAAAATGTCCCTGTATATGTCAATTCCCTTTCTCTCTCTTCTCCATTATATAAACCCTCCTTGGCAATCTCAGCTCACTTAAGCCTTCTGTAGTTCCTCTCCCTCTCAGCTCACTCAACCTTTCAGCTATTCTCTCTCTCCTTGCTTTTTTTTTTTTCTTTTTTTCACACTAATAGTCCAATGGAGAGAAACCAGTTGCATCGACAGCTTACCAACATGAGGAAGGCCCTTTTTGATCAGGTTATTCTCTTCTTCCTTATAGTAGGGAGATTGTTAATGGGTTTGAACGCCTTGTTTACTAACATAAGAAAACCAAGCTGAAACCTTCTCTAGTTTTCTCATTTAAAGCTTTGCTTTCACTTACAAGCATGCATTGGTAAATTGCTATATACATACATGAAAGTAAAGGCAAATAGTTAATTTTGAAAAAACTTATTGTCATCTTCTTCAAATATAAATCTATCTGATTTAGAATGAAAGAACTTGCATCAGTATCTCAATCTCAATTCAAACATGGAATATTTGATTCACATTTCATGTTCTGAAAAATATTTACCATCCGAAAACAGGAAAAAATGGAGTCTTTTTCTAAATAAATGCCTTGAGAGAGAGAGAGAGAGAGAGAGAGAGAGAGAGAGAGAGAGTTCTCTATGAATGTAACAAAACTTAGTAGTAGGAATATAAATATATATGTGTGTGTTGCGTATGAAATGCATGAATGTATGTGCCCATGTGGTTCTATATATGGAACTAGTATACAAAAATGAATATATACATGAAAGTATGCATGGTTGCCACATATAAATGCAAAACCTGAGTTATTTTCTGAAAGTTGATTCTTCATTTTTGAACTGTGCTTTTGTCGGAGACACTGAAAGCTGAGTATTGGGTTATTTATTGAGCAGGGATTTCTTGATGAACAATTTGTTCAGCTGGAGGAATTGCAAGATGATGCTAACCCTAATTTCGTTGAGGAAATTGTCACATTGTTCTATAGGGATTCAGCTCGATTAATTCTGAATATAGAGCAAGCCTTGTGAGCGAATTCATTTTCTTAATAATTTTAATATCTATCGTAGTTTACAATGAGGATGCTGGTTGTATTGCTTATTGATGCTTTTGTTCTGGGATTTATTGAAGGGAGAAGAGCCCTCTAGACTTCACAAAGTTGGACAGCTATATGCACCAGTTCAAGGGAAGTAGTTCAAGGTAAAAGTAGCAAATAGTAAATATTACGAATGAACATCTAGATATTCAAGTATTACCATGTATATTCTGGTTTGGCTTTAACATAACATCTCTCTCTCTCTCTCTCTCTCTCTCTCTCTCTCTCTCTCTCTCTCTCTCATGGGTGCAGCATTGGAGCCAAAAAGGTGAAAAGTGAAAGCACACAGTTCAGGGAGTATTGCAAGGCAGGAAATGGAGAAGGGTAAATAATCCTCCACTTAATTTGTTTCCTATGATTACACTTCTAGGATGGCTCAGATCGAACTTGGACCCTACATACCACTCTGATTAGTATTTTATAGGGTGCTGATCATATTGCAAACAGAAAGAGCAACTTCACATTCACATAAATGTGACTATGTACTAGGAATCTTCCTTTTTTTTTTTTTTTAAATGTTGGAGTTATTCTTATTGGTTTTCCATGCATGAACACATGCAAACAGATGCAAGAGGACTTTCCAACAACTGAAGAAAGAATATGCAACACTTAGAAAGAAGCTTGAAGCTTATTTTCAGGTCTCCTTTCATCTTTCTCAAGCCTAAATTCCCTGTGGATACCAAGTTACTAACATTAACAATTTTTGTTTTTGTTTCTTGTATTTATTAGTTTATATTAATTTTATATGTGTCATTTGTTCAGTTGGCAAGACAAATTGGACCTATGGAGACTGCATGTCGCCCAAGTAAGGAATCAACTGCAGTGAGCAGCTGTGACTTGGCAAGACGTGATTGGTGAATTTCATAGCATATATATATATATATGGATGTAGAAATCCACCATTCCACAATTTCCTTCCCCTAGAGAAAATAATATAAGGTTGTACTAGGGATTTATGTTATGAGGTTCCCATGTTGTAAGCTCTAGATATTTTGATGGATGAATCTAGATTGCTAGTGTTAGTTTTGCTTTTGCATGATCCATACTTCTTGTGTTTCCTTTTAGTGTGTGTGTGTGTGTGTGTGTGTGAGAGAGAGAGAGAGAGAGAGAGAGAGAGGGTATTGTGGGCTCAGCTCGTTTCAACAAATGGGTACACTCAATCGTAGTCCAGATCTATCCATGATAAAAATGGCCAAGCAGAGAGAGAGAGAGTGAGAGAGAGAGTATTGTGGGCTCAGCTCGTTTCAACAAATGGGTACACTCAATCGTAGTCCAGATCTATCCACGATAAAAATGGCCGAGGAGAGAGAGAGAGAGACAGCGAGAGAGGTTATTGTGGGCTCAGCTTGTTTCAACAAATGGGTACACTCAATTGTAGTCCAGGTCTATCCATGATAAAAATGGCCAAGCCCAGACTCAAATCAAAATGCGACATGGGTTGTTTGATTAGCAGACGAGAGAGAGACAGAGAGAGGCTGAATTTTGTTGAACCCAGCTTGCTTGCATAGATGGCTATATTCAGTTGTGGGCTAGGTCTACTCGTGACAAGAATGACCAAGCCCATGCTCAAATAATAACAGCATGTTCAAACACTAGACCAGGGTCAGGTTGAAGTTGAACTACAAAGACCACCAAGTCATGGATGGGCTGGGGTCGATCATATTCCAGCCAAACCATAGAAAATCTGTTATGAATTTAAACTGAGTATTTTAAAATTCATCAATTTGGACCTTTTTAAATAAAATTTGGCCAAACTCCCATTTAAAATTATATATATATATATATATATATATATATATATATATATTTATGTCAGTTTCCCCTAGTGAATGCATTGGTATCCTAATTTTACATGATCTATCATCCGATGCTAGTGGGTACTAAGGATAAGCCCTTAATTAATACTCAACCCCATCTATGAAAAAAAAGCTAATAGTCATTATGAACATGATACATAGGGTAATTTGTTCATAGGTTACATTTTTTAAAATATTTTCTCCTTTTCAAAAAAGTTTTTTTTTTTTTTGAGTACAATAGAGAGCAAGAGGGACGATGAGTTAAATCCAGGCACGTGTGGAGCACCACTGCTATAGGCCGACCCCTTTATTTATTTCTTATTTTTTTTCAAAGTATTAAATATTCATAATTTGTTGTGTTTTAATTTTAGTTCTAATTTTTTTTATGTGGTAAAATCTGGGAATGTGGGTGTGGGTTTCGTCGGAATTTCAGAAGCAAGACGAGAAAAGACCACTTGGGCCTTGGGAGGAAGGAAGCGAAAAACCGCGGCATATAGTGCCCTCAGCAGCTGTATAAACTGCAGCTGCCTCGGCTCTCACTCTCCGTCTCCCAGCTACGGCCATACACACTCTCTAAATTTCTCTCTCTCTCTCTCTCTCTCACACATCTTCTCCCCTCCACCCCCTCGCTTTTTATAGAATAATATATATGTATGTGTAATGTATGTACACCCGATGGCGTATCTCTTCTCCTCCGCCATTTTTGTAGGTAAGGATCCGTGCTTTCATGGAGCTAGGGCTTTACGAACAATTGACGCGCAATATGCTGAAATTTCCTCTCCTGGGATTTTATTTATTCCGTCAGAGAGGTGCGAATTTGCATTGATTCTCCATCTCCTAGTGTTTGTTACCCAAAAAGGTGAAGGGGGATTTGGTTATTTAAATTTGCTGTCATTCCAGTTTCAATCTCTGCTTTGATCTCCAAAATAAAATTTTTAAGTTCAATTCCTTCTTTCTCGCTCGGTCGCTGGCTCGCTCTTATTGAGTCTTGGTTCGCTTATATCAGAAAATTCAGTAGGTTTTTTTTTTTCAATTCAAAGTTTTAAATTTTTTTCTCAGAACATCAAGAGCTTGCAGTTCAGTTCTTTCTTCTAAGGTTTAAAATTATATACTCAACTCCACTGGAAGGCCACAACTCGGCCATGGCATCGTACAGGCCATTCCCTCCACCTCCGCAGTCAACTTTTGGTCCACCGCCTAGTCAGAACCCTCTTCCTCCACCACCACCAGCTCCACAACCTCGAGGAAACCAGTATTCTCAGAATTGGGGTTACAGTGGCGGAGATGGGTCTTACAATTCTCAGAATTATAGCCAGATGCATCCAAATTCTGGTTTTCAACATAGAGGTTATGGATCATCATCATCGCAACATTATGGTCCTCCTCCTAGAAATCAGCTTCCTCCACATCCTCCTCCTCCCGCAAATCATCAACAACAGCATTGTATATATCTAGTATTAATAAAAACAAAAACGTACACAAAAAAAAAAAAGAAAGTGGTGGAAGAGAGAGATGAATTTGAACCTTCAGAGCTGTAATCGCATCATCACGAGGTCCGGGGGAGCGATTGCGGAACTTATCAGAGAGAGTGTGCGTATGTGTAAGTGTAGGGAGAGAGAGAGAGAGAGAGAGGAGATGAAGAAGCGAGCAGCAATGGCGAATTCAGATTGAAAACTACATATGTACTGATTGGGAACAACATCATTATGTTCCCTCAGGATTTTCGTGTCCACACCTTCTGCCATTGCCGCTCCAAGCTTCCTCACAAAGTTCCAAATAGGCTGTTAGAGTGCTTCTCTCTCTCTATCTCTACCAAAAAGGATCCCCAACTCTGCTAGTTCTGCCATTCGCTTCCCCCTTCGACGGCGCTCAGGAACCATAACCATTTCTTATATTAGGGTCCAAGCTCATATTGAGCTTCACCAAACCGGCCCATAGTTAGGGTTTTGTAGGGCGAGTTTCCCTAACACATGTTTTTTATAAACATAATTCCATAATTGGAGTGTGTTTTAACTTTATGCCAAAATGCAAGTTAATCGCTAATTGAATTAGCGATTTAGTAAAATCGCCAATTGAATTGGCGGTTTTATGAAATCGCTAATTGAATTGGCGATTTCATTAAAACGGCCAATTCAATTGGCGGTTTTTTGACGCACAAAACCCTAGCTCCTTTCTTCTCCCAGTTCCTTCGAATTTTCCCATCTGCCCGCTGTCTCTCTCCCAGTTCTTTACGCCTCCGTCTGTGTCTCTCTCTGTCTCTCTCTCGTTCGCCTCTCTCTCTCTCTCTCTCGTTCGCCTCTCTCTCATTCTCTCGCTCGTTCACAAGTTCGTACTCCGAGTGTGGGTGAAGCTACTAGAACCACTGGTATGTTTATTTTTTTTGTTTTTATTCAACTTTTATAAGTGAATATGTGCATTATGTATGTATTACTCTTGATTTTATTTTATTATATGTGCATTATGTATACTAGAACCACTGGTATGTGCATTATTGATTCTACTTTCCTTAAGAAAATTTATTTCATGTTCTCCATAATCATTCATACTATATACATTTTTGTATGTACTCGTTTCTAAAAAAAATTAGTATAGTTTTGAGTGTTTAGTGGGATGTTTATCTTAATTTTTGATTAGCTTTAAATTTATTAGGTATGACAAACACCTAAGATTTTATAATTTCGACAATATTGTCAACATAACTGTTGTTTAAAAAATATAGGGCAAAATGAAACTAACCACTCTTTTACTCTTTCTATGAAAAATATATAGGCACCTCTCTTGCAATTGTTCGATTTGTGTGGAAAATAAAAAAATTAATCAATGAGATATTTACATTAAAAATATTTGATGAATAAAAAAATTAAAATGGCTAATAAAGTTAAATATATTTTAAATTAAAAATTTGTAAGGGAATTCAGGAGAAAAAAATCATTATTTATTGGTCAAACAACAAATGGCCTTATATCATGTGTTTGCATGTATAAATTATAAGTGTTAAGAATTTTTAATTAAATTTAAAATAGGAATAAGCAATTAAGATCATTGGAGGCTGAACGTGGCTTCTTTATTTTCATAATTTCGAATAAACTATGGATGAGAACATTTTTAACTCCGCTACATTGCTACATATAGAACACATAAATAGATATATTCATGTAAATATATGAGTTAAGATCAACTTTTAGTTTGTTAGTACCCTACTTGTCAAACCAATTATTTCCTTTGTAAATATATGTGTGACTTTTTTTTTTTTTTCTCAAACCATTTTGTTTTATGGTAGACACAGGTAAGTAATGACGACAATGGTATTGTTTTATTGGGGGGGAAAAATAGTACGAGATCGAAGAGAAGGGATAGCCTATGATATAGAGGCTAGTGGATGTTATAATGTAGAACTGGGAACCTCACTTGGTGGGTTACGAGACATAATCATTCCTAAGATGGATGAGTTTGGAGAGCATGTAAACATAAAGTTCATATGTAGATACCCTGTTAGACGAAATGGAGAAGTATGGATATATAAGAGGTTGTCAGTTAAGGATGACGAGACATTACAAACTGTGTTAAATCTCCCTTCGAGATATCCTGACATGTATTGTGTTGAAATGTACATTGAGAAAGACATATCCACAATGACCACCAGTCACAGTCGTCCTGATTTTAATTGGGGAGATATCCAGTCCTACGGTGAAATCTTGGGAGGGAGAGGTGATGCATCGGATTTGGGGACATTTACTAGAATGCTTACAGTTGGGCATAGTAGTCGAAGCGCAATGGAAGAGGATGCGCCAGGACAACCGATGCCTAACTTGTTCACCCCATACAATGATTACTCACAGGGTCCGAGTAATGTTGAACAATTGCATGACTTTGACAATCCACCCACATATCACCCACAATATGCTTCTGGTCAAGGGGGGTGCGTAGAGACGGGAGGTCCCAGTGCAAGTATGGATCCTGTAGAACGACTTGTGGGCCTTGATGAGATTGGTAGAGGGATAGATGAAGATGAAGATGTAGATATTGTTCAATCCGATCAATCAGAGGAAGATGTTGATGTTTTAATAAGAAATGATGAAAACGACAACTCTGATGACGATGGGCAAGAACAATTGAACCTTCCTGAATTGAATGACAATCCGGTGCCCTTTTTTACGAACCTGGATGGGGTAGATGATTCCGCAGCTGATCGAGACTTATACTATCGCGGTCCAACATGGTCAGATGCTAATCCAGAGTTTGCAAAAGGGATGGTTTTTAGAGATAAGGATGCAGTGATCCGTGCATGTAATTGGTATCATGTGAAGAGGAACAAACATTATTATGTTGTAGAAACAAATAAAAAGGTTTGGAGCACCAGGTGCAGATACGATTGCCCATGGAAATTGCGTGCCTGTTTAAAGAAGAAGCATACTTTGTTTGAAATCACACAATATCCTGGGCCTCATACTTGTTTACATGGGATGGAGAGTTTGGATCACCGCAACCTTAATTCGACATTCATTGCACACATGATTAACACACAAGTTGCGGTAAGTTCTTATAAATTATAACTTAAAAGTAAGATGTTTGGATATTATGCAGTAATGCTCATATGAATATAAAGATTGAATATTTATTTTGTTGTGATGTACAGGAAGACCCTGGATGGAAGATAGCTTCCATAATCGAGAGTGTAAAAACTAGTGCTGGTTTCACAGTCTCATACAAAAAAGCTTGGCTTGGAAGAACAAAGGCCATTGCGATGGTTTTCGGGGATTGGGATGAGTCCTATGAGAAGTTACCAAGGTACATGAGAACGTTGCAGTTCAGGAACCCGGGCACAGCGGTGGTATTGGAAACATGTGACATTGGAAGGTCTGCCGACGTCGCGCTAGACAGAATTTTCTGGGCATTCCGGCCATGCATTGACGGTTTCAACCACTGCCCTCCAGTGATTTGTATCGATGGTACCCACCTTTATGGGAAATATAGAGGAGTGTTGTTGATTGCTGTGGCCAAAACTGTTGCCAACAATGTTTTCCCTCTAACTTTCGCAGTAGTTGAATCGGAAAACTATCGTGATTGGTCATGGTTTATCTACCATGTCAGACATCTTATTGTGCCAGGAAAAGAAGGGATCACATTAATTTCTGATCGGCATGCAGCCATATTGAGTGCAGTAAAAGATTATTGGGAAAGTCCACGAGACGGGCAACCAGCTGGAGTCCATCGATATTGCCTGAGGCACTTTAAAAGTAATTACCAAAAAAAGTTCAACAATGCTAAAATTAAGGATCTTATATGGAAAGCTGGAACTGCCCGTCAGGTGCGCAAGTTCGACAAGGCAATGGATGAGATTAAAAATTTACAAACGGAGTCAGCGACAAAAGCATTTCGTGACCTGTGCAATGAGGACCCTAGGAAGTGGACATTGGCGCATGACGGAGGTTATCGTTGGGGAGTTTTAACCACCAACGATTCAGAGTGCTATAATAATGTCTTAAGAGGTGCACGAGACTTGCCCATAACTGCATGTGTTCAGGTTACTTTTTACCGTTTGGTGGCAACTTTCACCGAGAAACGAGTACAAATTCATCGTGCCGCAGAGAAGGGGTTAAGGTACACATCGAAAGTGCAAAAGAAGATAGAATCTTATCAAGCTAGATCGGCGATGCATCGCGTTAATGTCTTTAATTGGTAATGTTACAAAATTTATACAGTTTTTTTTTAATTCACACCGTTTATTTATAGATTTCTACAAGTCTACATCTCTATTACAACTATGAAGTGAGTATATTCCAAATGCAGGGCTCAGGGTTCCGCTGAGGTTATTACAAACCCAGTAGGCACGAAAGGGAATAACAGACATCCGGTGACCTTGAATCCTCCCTCGTGTGACTGCGGAAAATGGGTCATTTACCATTATCCTTGTTCGCACATGCTGGCAGTTTGCGCAAAAACAGGAAGACAACCATGGGGCTTAATTGCTCCTCAATATAATCTTGACGTTTTTGCTCACGTGTATGAATCAAGTTTCCAACCGATGGTGCACGAGCATTATTGGGTTTCCTATGATGGTCCTAAGCTCATTCCAGATCCGATCCGACCCGTCGACGAGAAGCTACGCCAGGGCGTCCAAAAAACAAACGAATCCAGAATGAGATGGATGTCTCTACGAGACGACAATTCAATAATTGCGGTATTTGTAAACAACAAGGCCATGATAGGCGTAAATGTCCAAACCGGACCGCCTGATTTATGTATTGCAAGAACAATTAGCTACCTAGCGAAGAACAATTTGTATTTCTATTTAAGATAATGGTTGGTTGTCATTAAGCGTATATTTGAACTTAATTGCATTTGAACTTATCGTATTAATTGTAAGGCTTATTTGTATTTCATTGATAGTTTTTTTTAGGATTTTGTCACATCGTTCACATGCATAGATGTGATATTCGTAGGTCTCTGAGGTTTTGATCCTATCATTGACAGCTTTTATGCAGAAATCCAATGACTTTTGCAGACCCTTACATCATTTATTTTATTATTTTTTAACCCCATATGTTACGTGTCAATTACAGGTGTTATGGATACAGCTATAGCTCTTCCTGGGCCTATTGATCGTACTGTGCTGACGTTACAGAGCCATCATCGATCGAGTTGGATATGGGACCATGGGGTATGCGTATTTATAATATGTTTTATATTTATGCATATATTTTGTGGGATTTCATGTGTATACTAATGCCCTTCCAATTAATGATGTAGGGTACAGATCCTCTTAAATGCAGACGTGCCGCCAGTCATTTATACGATGTGATACACCCACGTATTTTGCAGTATGTACTACGTGCTGGGTTCTATGGTGTTTACCGAGTAGGGATGATCCGGTTAGACCATCATTTGATCACGGCATTTATAGAGCGTTGGCGACAGGAGACCCATACCTTCCATCTGACTATTGGGGAGGCTACTATTACTTTGCAGGATGTTTCTATACTATTAGGACTACCTGTCGATGGCCATCCTATCATCCGACGGGAGGTTCAATAACTTTGCACTTTATCCAGTATGCCGTAATGTTTTATTTTTATTTCATTTACTATTTGTGTTAACATTGAACTTTATTCAGATATGGGTTTGGGAGAGATTCCCGCGCATGTGCCCTAGTCGTAGAGATCAGCCTACTGATGCTCAGCAGCCCTTGGATATAGATGGGGTACAGTTACCCGGTGGCCCGTGGGGAGCTAGGTATGTACCTAGTAGTTATTTATGTTTACCTTTATATCTTCAGTCATTAAACATAGTTTTCATATTATGTACACAAATCTGTCAGATGGAGATCGAGATATCATACAGATACAGTGTCGACCCATGTTGTCCGTGTATATCGCGACCAGTTGGACCGCTTGAGGCCGGACGAGGTATGAATACTCCTTAGCTATATTTATGTTTAGTTTTTTGGTTCATATATTTCAATTAGTAATGGGTACCACATTTTTATATGTTTATAGTTCACATGGAGGCCATATGATGCTATCATCGATTCACTTCCAGATTATTGTCGAGCTGGGAGCGATATCTGGATGACTCGATCCCCATTATTGTGCTTTGAGGTCGTAGAGTGGCATCTACCTGATCGTGTATGCCGACAGTTTGGTTTTAGACAGGTCATTCCACAGGCTCATAACACATCTCCTGACTTACATGGTTTAGATGGGCGTGGGAGACATAACACCGATTGGATGGAGTATCATATATACAGTACATACAGCGATGGCAGCAGCGCCGCGATCATCTTGTAGTTGGGGTTCCTATTGCTGGAGACATGCGATATGACGATCCATATATGCAGTGGTATCGTCGTATCACACGCCCATTAGTGGGCAATCCAGCTCACCGCCCAGATCGAGGCTACCTGGAGGTTGGGTCTACGGTAGAGATTGCGGTTAGTAGTTTTTTACGTAATACGGTTTTTCAAAGCAAATATGAATTGGTAAAGGGACATAAAAATTATGCTTCATTTTGCAGACCCGTCATTTCACGACCGTGCATCATCTTATAGATCGTGCTATATATGGGTTTGGGACTGAGCCGGCACTAGAGGACATGTATAGGGCTCGTGACTTGTGTACCAAGTCACTAGACATATTACGTGAGCAGCAGCGCATATCGCAGGCCCAGCCATCAGTTTCGCAGGCCCAGCCCTCAGTTGGCCAGCCATCAGTTTCGCAGGCCCAGCCCTCAGTTTCGCAGGCACAGCCCTCAGTTGCCCAGCCCTCAGTTTCGCAGGCACAGCACTCAGTTGGCCAGCCAGCCTCTATCCAGACACCTACATCACATGTCACACCGAGTATGCCAGTATATACATATCATAGTGACCCTCGATATGTACCCTCATCATCATATGCGACCAGTTGCGAGGTGAGACCTCGTCGCACTGCACCCCACCACGACGTTTCTCCTGTTTTTTATGACCAGCGATCTAGTTCCTCCCCCGTCGGAGATGATATGGGATTTCATGCACTTTTCGATCCATTATTACCTGAAGGGTACCGTATAGAGACGCCTTTCATGGACACCCAGGGTCACGGTCCATCTACTGTGCCATCCGAGACTACACATCCCATACCACCATCACAGGTAGATGGGTCATCTCAGCTCACTCAGGTTAGCATGGGGCCTCCTATTGATACAGTCGACGTAGGCCCTACCATTGACCCACATCAGCATATACCTCCTGAGGGCGTTTCACAGATCACCCAGGCAGAGCCATCTCAGTCGAGACTACGGAGTATCACACGGGTCTTTACCCGTAAGTCGAGACGAGAGAGGAGGCCACCCCCATGTGGTACAGGTGGTCATGTATAGTACTTGATGGTATGGGTTTTGTATTAGGTACATTTTCAGGAAGTTGTCGAACATTTGTTGATGTAATCGAATATTATGGTTATTTCTGGTATCCCGTGTTTATGGATGTATCAAATTTTGTAGTTCATACGTTTTTGTATCAATTTTTGTATAAGCGTGGATTAGCTTCACGTGAAGGCATGTCCTGAACCCTTCACGTGAAGGCTGCACGAGATGATGCGTCATTTCAATATAAAGTGTGCATTAGCTTCACGTAAAGGCATGTCCTGAACTCTTCACGTGAAGGCTGCACGAGGTGATGCGTCATTTCAATATAAAGCGTGCACTAGCTTCACGTGAAAGCATGTCCTGAACCCTTCACGTGAAGGTTGCACAAAAGTTTAGTTTCGCATCCCAATGAATTCCCGTGAACCATTTACTCATGCATTGTATTGTATTACCTATATATACGTCATGCCATTACAAAAAAAAGTGTTAAACCATACACACTTCCTAACATGCCGAAGCGAAAAGGATTATTTGGAGCATCGTGTAGTCATTCGGCTCGAAGCGGCGACACAAATGAAAACCAATCCTCACCCATCCATATGGTGCATACATACACGGACCCAGTCGGTAACAAATGGTATGGCCGAAAGCGTTGTTTTCTTAACAAACCAATCCTAATGCACGATACGATGGGTCCGGTCAGCCACATCTTCATTGGTGTTGCGTCCTTAGCTCCACCCCACGGGGTGACTGACTCCCAATGCATAAGGTCGCCGTGGGAAGACTTGTTCGATAAACGATGTGAACAAGAGATGTATTGCCGATGGCATGGCCTTCGTGTCCCAAAGGCCCGTTCAGCTAAGTTGTTCAATAGACGATCAGGTAACGGCAAGGTCATAAAAGCACTTGAACGCGAGATTGATCAAATGCAACGAAGGTTGGATAGATATCATTTTACACAGCAAGCAAAGGAACATTGTGGTGATCCAACACAACGAATATTAGAAATCGTTGAAGATCCATTGCTAGTTTCTGACCCAGAACTTTCAGACTTCTCAGAAGAAGAAGGTGACGATGACTTTCAAAACTATCTACCAAGTAGTCTTAGCGTTGCTGGCAAACCGCTATGTTGTTATGAACATGGTCCATAAAGCCTGGTGTACTTTTTATTTCAGTATAATGTAAAATTAGTTATTATGTTTTCATATAATATATATATAAGCTTGGATCATATTTGGCATTTCGGAACTGATGAACATGGTCCGTTTTGGAAGTTATGCAAAGTTTCGGAATTCCGGAACTTATGTTTTCGGAGTTATGCCAACTCGGCCATTAGGGTACTGAAATGGCGAGAAAGGCTCCGGGGAGTGCGAAACTTGACGAGAGGCACTGGTGTGACACGAGTGACGTGTGGGAGTTGACGGCACGTTAATCGGGTTCCCGGTTTGGAAGTTATGCAAAGTTTCGGAATTCCGAAACTTATGTTTTCGGAGTTTTGCCAACTCGGCCATTGGGGTACCAAAATGGCGAGAAAGGCTCCGGAGAGCGCGAAACTTGACAAGAGGCACCGGTGTGACACGAGTGACTTGTGGGAGTTGACGGCACGTCAATCGGGTTCCCGGTTTGGAAGTTATGCAAAGTTTCGGAATTCCGGAACTTATGTTTTTAGAGTTTTGCCAACTCGGCCATTGGGGTACCGAAATGGCGAGGAAGGCTCCGGGGAGCGCGAAACTTGACGAGAGGCACCGGTGTGGCACGAGTGACTTGTGGGAGTTGACGACACGTTAATCGGGTTCCCGGTTTGGAAGTTATGCAAAGTTTCGGAATTCCAGAACTTATGTTTTCGGAGTTTTGCCAACTCGGCCATTGGGGTACCGAAATGGCGAGGAAGGCTCCAGGGAGCGCCAAACTTGACGAGAGGCACCGGTGTGGCACGAGTGACTTGTGGGAGTTGACGACACGTTAATCGGGTTCCCAGTTTGGAAGTTATGCAAAGTTTCGGAATTCCAGAACTTATGTTTTCGGAGTTTTGCCAACTCGGCCATTGGGGTACCGAAATGGCGAGGAAGGCTCCGGGGAGCGCCAAACTTGACGAGAGGCACCGGTGTGGCACGAGTGACTTGTGGGAGTTGACGACACGTTAATCGGGTTCCCAGTTTGGAAGTTATGCAAAGTTTCGGAATTCCAGAACTTATGTTTTCGGAGTTTTGCCAACTCGGCCATTGGGGTACCGAAATGGCGAGGAAGGCTCCGGGGAGCGCCAAACTTGACGAGAGGCACCGGTGTGGCACGAGTGACGTGTGGGAGTTGACGGCACGTTAATCGGGTTCCCGGTTTGGAAGTTATGCAAAGTTTCGGAATTCCAGAACTTATGTTTTCGAAGTTTTGCCAACTCGGCCATTGGGGTACCGAAATGGCGAGGAAGGCTCCGGGGAGCGCGAAACTTGACGAAAGGCACCGGTGTGGCACGAGTGACGTGTGGGAGTTGACGGCATGTCAATCGGGTTCCAGGTTTGGAAGTTATGCAAAGTTTCGGAATTCCAGAACTTATGTTTTCGGAGTTTTGCCAACTCGGCCATTGAGGTACCGAAATGGCGAGAAAGGCTCCGGGGAGCGCGAAACTTGATGAGAGGCACCGGTGTGTGGCACGAGTGACGTGTGGGAGTTGACGGCACGTTAATCGGGTTCCCGGTTTGGAAGTTATGCAAAGTTTCGGAATTCCGGAACTTATGTTTTCGGAGTTTTGCTAACTCGGCCATTGGGGTACCAAAATGGCGAGAAAGGCTCCGGAGAGCGCGAAACTTGACGAGAGGCACCGGTGTGACACGAGTGATGTGTGGGAGTTGACGGCACGTCAATCGGGTTCCCGGTTTGGAAGTTATGGGTTTCGAATTGCTTAGGGAAATTGCTGATATGATTACTGATATGAATAGAATAAAACCGCCAATTGGATTGGCGGTTTTAAGAAATCGCCAATTCAATTGGCGTTTAACTTGCTTTTGGGCATTACCTTAAAACACGCCTTACCTGTGGAATTAAGATTGTAAAACACCTTAGTCAGGGAAACTGGCCGTTTTGTAGCTATTGTTTTCACATTCCTAAACTAACCCTCGGATGCAGTGTTATCACAACCGGATCGAACCGGCCGGTTGAACCGATTCAATCGGCAATCGAACTCTAGACCGGTCCGGTTATTTTATTATACCGGAAATGTAACAGAAACGGGTTGAACCGTACAAAACGTCTGGTTTTTATGAAAACGGATGAACCGGACGTTTTATTAAGAATCGGGCGGTTTTAGAAAAAAGCTGAGGGTCTGTTGGAAGTGCTGCCAGTTTTTATTTTTTGTTGTATGTTTCTATTTTCTGTTTTTGTTTTTTGTTTTTTATGGTCTAATAATAAGATTTATAGGTTACCGTTCTACTAAAAATACTATATCAATATTATAGAATCAAAAAATACATTTATTTTAGTATTTTTTTTGTTATGTTTTGATTTTTGAAAAAACAAAAAACAAAAAACAAAAAACAAAAACAAAAAACAGTTTCCAAAAATGCATGTTCCTCTCCTGTAACTGCTTCTCTCTCATCAAGCAGGAGACAAAAGGCTAAGCCTTTTTGTTTGATTTTCTCTCTGCCTTTCTTTCTCTCATCCCACAGGCAGACAGAAGGGTGGCATTTTAATTTTATTTTCTCGTTTTCTGTAAGTTCTATTTATCACTGCCGAACTCACCTTCGCCGGTGTCCATCGTCGTCGACTCGCCATCGTTGACAGCAAAGCACCTTTGGCAGTTTGGCTTTCATCGATCCCGATCTCTGGTCTTCCGATGTTGCTCCTTCCTTCACCGCTCAAGAAAGTAAAGCTACTGTAAACTAACCACCTATTTAACATATATATTGTGGGTAATTAGATATACGTGTATGTATATTCTGAGGATATATGTGTGTGTCAATGGTTATCCTTTGGGCATCTTTTGCTTTTATTTGGAGGCTTTTGCCTTCCGAGTCTACTTTTTGAGCTTTTCAAAGTAAAAAATGCTAGGGCACGTCGGGACTGTTACTTAGTCATCAGTAAATATGCGGTGCAGTTGGTGGCTTAAAAAAAATGTTAATAGTCGAGATTGTTCCTCAATCACCATCCAATGTGCATCACAATTGGTGATTGAAAAAAAATGCTAGAGAGAGTAAGAACTATTCCTCAATCACCGACTGATTTGCCGCACAATTGGTAATTGAGAGATAACTACGACTATTCCTAATCAGAGGCTATTGACAGCAGTCCTAATTCTTGAACGTGGTACCAGAGACACTTGAACATAGAAGTAATAAATTTACTAGTTATTAACTTTGTCGTACACATAAAGCACAGCTTGATTGATGGTGTAGTTATGGGTTGATTGAATACTTTTTTAAAAAAATTATAAGTTTAAGTTAGTTTTAAAAAATTATTTATTAAATAATTTTTAAATTTTAAACTAGTTTTAAAAAATATTTTTTTTCAAAGTCAAATACTATTTTAAAAAGTCATAGATTATGTCATAAAATATTAAAAAAAGACACCATCCAAATACCCTTTTAAAGTAAATCTTCTAAAACAAAAGTGATGAAATTGAATTACGTAGTACTTAGAATGTTAGGAGGCGAGTCATATATCCTTGACACATTTTTTAATCTTTTATTTTTATTTAAATATAAATATTTATGTCCTATTAATTATATAACCGATTGATCATTGAACTAGTGCCTTAAACTGTTCAAGTATCGATTTAGTTCTGATAATTATGCTTGGATGTTCTCATCCATTATTTAAGGGCTTTGTTTGATAATTTTGTTAAGAAAATACACTTTTTGCAATAAAAAATTGTACTAAAAATTTTATCAAAATAATATAATAATGACATTTTTGTAATTAAGAGCCACTATAATGGATATTTTGTTTTTAAATGAATGACTCTCATTCAATCACATTATTTTAATGATAAATTTTACATAAATTTTTTGTTTGTATAACATTACTTATTTTGTTATTATTAAAATTCTATTTTTAGTAAAGGGAAAATTACACTTGACTAAAGGAGTTGTCCTAATTAGTTAAGTAGGTGTATTGTTCACATTGGTCAACTTGCAACCCAGATTCAACTCTTAGCCTTTGGGGTCTAGTTATAAGAGATTTATATCTCGTAAATACCCTAATCTTGGTTCACAAAATAAAAAATTTGTGAGGTTTGGCCTTCCTTAGATGTAGACCTTCTCTTGTTTCAAAATATAACTTCTCCTGTCGTTAGGATATTTTAGACTGAAGATCGAATGAACAAAGAGCGGACTCCTAAAGGTGAATAATCGTCTCATGACAGCAGAAGCCAAAGATGTGAAGGCAGAATAAACAAGGAGTCGCCTCATTGATATGAAGAGCGGACTCATGAAGTCAGTGAACAACATCTAGTGAATGCAGAAGCAGAAAGTGTCGACTCCACAAACCTGGAGCTGACTCCTTGGATATAACAGCTAGTTTTATCAACTGACTGATTCACTGATATACTCTGATATTCTTCCTGTCTTCAACCTGTGAGCTTTGATTGTAAAATCTACTCTTCTTAGAGAGTTTGCTAGTTTCTTGTATATTCTTATACACTTGTAATTGAGAGTTTGAGAGTTCTCTTGTGAAAGCAAAATTCTTGGAAGTTTGAGTGGAGCTTGGACAAAATCACCTGGTGATTGAAGAACTCAGGTGGGAGTTCTTGTGTATAATGAGCTGAGCACTTTGTCAATCAGCAGCCCATTTGTAATAGGTGATTACATAATGGAAGAAGACTTTAAGGGGGTCTTGGGGTGAGGACCTAGACCATGGGCCGTGGTTGAACCTCGGTAAATCTGTGTTCTTTCTTATGCTCTGTTTTCTTTCCTTTCTCTGATTATATCGCATTGCATATAGATTGATCACTGTTACATTGCTTAGATTAATTTTAATTAATCTTAATTATTATTAATCTTCGAAAACCGAATTCACCCCCCTCTTGGGTTACCTTTTAGACCAACAGTTGGGGTTTCACCGAGGGCTTTACCAAGGTATGCTGCTATGGATACCTATCTGCCTTAGTCGAAATTGGGCTTTCACCTAGTTATTGAGGCCAATCTTTGTTGTTGAAGTTAGGGTCTTTGCCGAGATCATCACCGAGGTTGGGTCTTCGCTGTAAACCTCGACGGAAAGTTGGGTGAGCCTTGAAGCTCGACCGAGCTGGTCTTTCATAGAGCTTTGCTAAAGGCACTAAATTTGCCAAAGTAACCACTTTTGCCGAGGTGGGTCTGCCGAGATTGGAGTTCATAGGGGTTTAACCAAGGCCAAGTCAGGCTTTGGGTTTTGCCAAGCGTTGGGTGTCAAGATTAAAGGTCTTATGGCGAGGTCATGGCTAGGCTAGAGGGGATTATTTTGGTGTCCTCGAGCAAACGAAGTTTAATGAGGCTTCCAAGGCTCATTTTGGGCAATTACTTTGTACGGTGAGGGATTTAAAGTTGACCCAATTGAGTCTTAGTTGGTTATAGGAGCGTATCCAGGTTATAGCAAGGCAACTGAAGAAAGTCTTCCTTCAGTCGCAGTTGGTGGTCGTTGAAGGGAAGTTGGCTGAGGTGAAGCTTGTTGTGGAGAGGTTCGAGGCTAAGAAGAAAGAGAGGTAAGGTAAGCTGGGTGATGAGCCTGAGTGGGCTTTTGATGTAAATTGGCATGTAGCTTAAGGGATTCTCTAGGCTTAAGAGTGTGTTGCTTTTGTTACTTTGCTTATGTAGCCAGTAGTTTTGTGTTTTCTTTTTTAGTTATAAGGCTTGATGTAACCCTTTTAGTTGACCAATGAAGTTTGCTTTTTGTGGAACTCTCTTGGCTTATTTCTTTGTGCTTTGCGTTGGAGGGTCTCGACTGGGAAAGCCTTAAAGTTTAGAAGGTGTTTTGGCTAAAAGAGCTCGATTTTGAGAGTTCCTCGAGGTTGAGGGCATCTTTTGGCTGGGAGGGCCTCATAATTAAAGGCCTCTTTTGGTTGGAGAGACTTTGAATGGAGGGAGTCCCCTGGCTGAGAGCCTTGGATGAGGGAGACTTTTTCTAGAATGAAGGAACCTCTTGGTTGAGGGAACCTTTTTGCTAATGAAGCTGTGGTTGAGGGAGCCTTTTTTACAGAGCTTTGGATGAGGAACCTCTTAACTGATGAAGCCCTTTTTCTGAAAGAACTCGGGATGAGGGTTCCTCTTGGTTGAGGGGTCTGTTTTGTTGAAAGAGCTCCAGTGGAGAAGGCCTCGTGATTGAGGGTACCCTTACTGAGGGAGCTTTACTAAGGGGACCTCGTAGCTGAGGGAACCTTTGTTGAGGGGAAGCTTGCTAAAGGAGCCTTGGTTGAAAGCACCCTCATAGGCATGAGCTCGATAGTAGGGTAATATGATATTTTTAGAATCCATCCACTGCCTTCATATGCATGTATATACATTTTGTTCAAATGTTGATTATTGACTTTCTTTGACAGGTTCTGGTTAATTATGCTAGGTCATCAAAGGAGGCAGAAGAAGTTTGTAAAGAGGTTAGAGATTATACAACATATTGGTAACTATCATTAAAGTGTCTGATCCATACATGGCAATGTTCAGAATAGCAATTCTTAGACAGTATGTCAGGAAGTTCTCTTGTTTTATGAAAAAAAAAAGGACAAAAAAGAGTTGTCATCCTTTAGTTATGGAAAATTTGAAATCAAGATAATTGCCAACTCAGTAGTGTTTAGAGATATACATCATGGCAGAGATTCATTCAAAAGCATACAACCATGAAGAAATGAGACAATTTCGAAGTCAAAATAGCTAACAAAATTTCCAGGTGCATTATTGCTCATGTAATAAATTCCTTCCCAAGAAGGGTATGAGATTTAAATCCTAACAAAACAATAGCCCTCTGCTGTTTCAACTGAGGAATAGTGGCTCAGTGTAGTTAAAGCTTTAATTTGCTTCTAACCACAACCGAAATGATTTATTTTGAACTGCCAAGACTTCAAATATTGGCTGAAAAATGGGGGAAAATTTCACTATTCACAGCATCTAGTGGAACTTTAAAACCAGTGAAGTCAGCAAGCGAAAAAGTTTTCATTCCTACATTTGCTGTAAGCATCACATATTATGTAGGCATCTTGAAACAAAAATCTGCCAGGAAACCTTCAAAAAATATAGGCTATGAAAAACTATATACAAAGAGACAAGTTCCTGTTTACCACAGATGCAATGATGTCTTGGTTTCATAAGTTGAAAAAGCAAGACTCTGAAAATGGTGGAATTTAAAGAATCATATAGCTGGACATCACTAAGGGGCAATGCAAGCATTGCGAAAAGACAATCCAAGTTGCATCAAAGAATTACTAAAGCTAGAAATAGAAATATTTTATGGGTAACCATACACAGAATTTTCTTCAATTTTAGCAATGCAAGTAAGGAATAGCCACTATTTGCTCGAAAATCAAATTGAATGACTTACTTGTACCAATTGAAAAAGCTCACACCAACCATGACTGTAATAAGACCAACCCCTTTCAACCAAGTAAATTGATCATCGAAGTAATACATAGCAACCTGAACAACAATTACACAACATTAGCAATTAAGTGAATAACATAATGGAGTCAGAAGTCTCGCATTCTCCCAATGACTGAGCACCTTTGAACATTTCGAGAACCAAAATCACAAATGTAGGAAACGTATGCTCATCATCAACTCACGATGGAAACAAAAAGATTCCAATGACAACGCTTTTAACTTCTAAGTGTGAGGTGAGGGAACTAAATAGGATGGCTCACCTCACCAGGGGCAAAGTTCAAGGGACTCAAATCTTAATCCAATTTGACAACATTTCAATTTAGCTAACTGCTAACCAAGAGACATATAAATTAAACCAAAAAAAATATAAAAAAATCAAATCTAGAGGACTAGTTGGGCCTATTCAGAACTCTTGTGGGGCGTACGAGCGACGAGTAGTCCAGGATTAACGTACTACAGCCTTATACGGTCGTTTTAAGCCCAACCACGCCCCTAGTTACGCCCTGCAAGCAGCTGTTCCGGTCATAACCGGACGAAAAATACTTGAAAAAAGGCAAAAACCCCTTCCTATAGGCCTAGTCGGGCCGATTCAGAACTCTTGCGAGGCGTACGAACGACGCATAGCCCAGGATTAACATACTACAGCCTTATACAGTCGTTTTACCACAGTTACGCCCTGTAAAACAGCCGGTTATACGAAAAATCATTTATAGCCTGACCACACCTTATACGATCGTTTTAAGCCCTGACCACGCAACTGTTTCAGGTCCTAACCGGACGAAAAACACCCAAAAAAGGCAAAAACCCCTTCCTATAGGCCTAGTTGGGCCGATTCAGAACTCTTGCGAGGCGTACGAGCGACGAAAAAAGGATTAAAACCCCTTCCTATAAGCCCTACCACGCCCCCAGTTATGCCTTGCAAGCAACTGGGCCGATTCGAAAAAACACCCAAAAAAGGAACCCCTTCTTATAGGCCTAGTTGGGCCGTACGGGCGTACGAGCAATGAGTAGTCCAGGATTAACGTTACTACAGCCTTATACGTACAGCCTCCCCAGTTACGCCAGTTTTTTAAGCCCCAGTTACGCCCTGCAAGCAGCTGTTCCGGTCATAACCGGACGAAAAACACCCGAAAAAGGCAAAAACCCCTTCCTATAGGCCTAATTGGGCCGATTCGGAACTCTTGCGGGCCGTACGAGCGACGAGTAGTCCAGGATTAACGTACTAGCGCCTTATACGGTCGTTTTAAGCCCAACTACGCCCTCAGTTACGCCCTACAAGCAACTGTTCCGGTCATAACCGAACGAAAAACACCCAAAAAAGGAAAAAAAAACCCCTTCCTATAGGCCTAGTTGGGCCGATCCAGAACTCTTGCAGGTCGTACGAGCGACGAGTAGTCCAGGATTAATGTACTACAGCCTTATACGATCGTTTTAAGCCAGACCATGCACCCAGTTACGCCCAACAAGAAGCTGTTCCGGTCATAACCGGACGAAAAACACCCGAAAAGGGCATAAACACCTTCCTATAGGCCTAGTTGGGCCGATTCGGAACTCTTGCGGGGTGTACGAGTGACGAGTAGTCTAGGATTAACGTACTGCAGCCTTATACAGTCGTTTTAAGCCCGACCACACCCCCAGTTACGCCCTACAAGCAGCTGTTCCGGTCATAACCGGACGAAAAACACCCGAAAAAGGAAAAAACACCTTCCTATAAGCCTAGTTGGGCCGATTCGGAAAAAACCCTTCTTATAGGCCTAGTCGGGCCAATTCAGAACTCTTGCGGGGCGTACAAGCGACGAGTAGTCCAGGATTAACATACTATAGCCTTATACGGTCATTTTAAGCCTGACCACACCCCCAGTTACGCTCTGCAAGCAACAATTTCGGTCATAACCGGACGAAAAAGATAAGAAAAGATGGCCTTCTGTTGGGCCTTGGCACATTGCATGGCTCATTACAATTCTTTGATGGCCATACCAAGGCTGAGCCTTCAGACTTCAAACTCTTTCAATTTTTTTTTATTATTAGTTTTTCTGTTTAGCATATTCTTCTCTTTAAATTTAGCTTTAGCTACCTGCATCAGCTAAGGCAGGGACTACAAACAGATTCAGATTGCTTTCAAGCATGACTCAGATGGTTGATCTCAGCTATACACAAATATGACTGCAATAGCTGTTGAAATACAGATGTCAGTGCATCTGTCCCTTCTTGTAAGTGAAGAAAGAAACAGGACACTTTCAAATTCAAAAAGTTGAAATTTTACTGGTGTTTACTTAAAATTGTTGACTCAAGGTTGATCTCCATGGTTGATTTTGATGATAACTAAATATTGTGTTATTCTACTAATACATTTACTTAGTTTGGAGATTAATAATGATTATAATTTAGACTTAAAGATTTTAACTTAAAGTCTAATATATGTCAAAGTGGATGCACAATAAGTCAAATGAAGCAATGCAATCTAAGAGTCATGCAATACACCAAATAGAGCAATGACACCTATTACAACTTCAAACAAATGATTTACATTCAAAAAGATTAAAGGTGTTCAAAAGAAAATTTTATCAAGTGTACATAGACTCAATGAGAATGACTTGGTTTCGAAGAGATTGAAGATGTTCGAAAAGAAGATTCATCATAATTGCGAAATCTCTACAACAAATCTAAGCAAAGACTTCATCTGGGATGAGAAGAGTCAATGAAGATGGTATGTATTCAAAGAAATTGAAGAAGTTCAAGAGTAGACTTCATCAAGCTTATAAAAGACTCATTAAAGTGATCCTAAAGAAGAAAGAATGATTAGTAGCATAAAGAAAGAGCTCGGCAATGAAGCATCATGAATATGAAGTTCCACATGAAGGAAAAAGTCATTAGCAGCAGATGGAAAGAGCTTGGCAATAAGGAAGAAGAGCTTGACATTAATGGAAAGAAGTTCTGGCAACTTAGCATCAAAGAAGATTTTTCTATCAAGAAGAAAATTCAATCCAAATTGAATGGAATACAACTTTGATAGATTAAAGATCTTAATCTAGTATAATACCCCAAAGAGAAGACTTCTTGAAGATCTTATAGTATTATTGAAGCAAAACTTGATCAATGGAAAAATAAATGAAGATTTCTGAGTAATGTGTCGCACATGAAAATGAAGAGTCGACACATGAGGACAGAGGCCAAAGTTTGAAGACGGCATGATCAAGTGTTAATACATAGAGACAGTGGACAACATCTAGAAAATGCAGGCCATATGTGTCGACACATGAGATCAAGTATAACGGCTAATTTTTCTAATGTTATAACTAACTGGACTTGCATTAAATGAGCCCTCAATAACCACCAACGGACGAAATCAATACAGGAATTCGTGTATAAGCTTCCAACTGCATTTATAAAAGTGAGAGACAAAAAAAACAACATCCACTGACTGATCAAGTTGAGAAAATCTGAAAATTCCTTTTGTCTTCATTTTGGCATTAAGTGAGCTTTTATTTTTCTATCCATTCTTGAGAGAGAGTTTGTATTTCATGTATATAACTTTCATACACCTGTAAGTGAGACTTTGAGAGTTCTTTTGTAAAAGAAAAACTCTTGTAAGTTGAAGAGAATCTTGAACAAAACCACTTAGTAGCTGGAAAAACTTGTGAAAAAGTTCTTGTGTAAAAGTGAGCTGAGCAATTGGTAAATCAGCACCTACTTTGTAATTAGAGATTGCATAGTGGAAGAAGAGTTCAAGGGGATCTTGGGGTGAGGACATAGACCACAAGTTATGGTTGAATATCAGTAATTCTTGGTGTGCTATCTCTTGCTCTGTTTTTATTTCTTTATTGATTACATTGCATTGCACATATCTTAATTCATTGTTTTATTGATTAAATTAGTTTTTAATTATCCTTAATTGTATTAATTTTTGAAAAATTCAATTCAAGCCCCCCTCTCTCGGGTTGCCTTTTGGGCCAGCAAAAATAATTTGCAAGTACAATAGACAAAATGTCACAAGGTATTGTCCTTGTCAAAAACTAATTTTTTTCTTAAAATTCTCCAAATCTTAATCAGGAGGCATTTTGAATTATGTTCAACAAAAATTTGGAATTGCACACATAACACTCCAAAAGAAGTATGAAAGTAACCATAAGACAAGCAACGATAATACTTAACAATTTCTTTCCCTGAAGAAACCCTTACAGCATGCATGTGAATAAAGAAAAGTTGGTATTCCACCAAAACATTGCATATTCACTTAATAACCTGACAATAATCTCAGCAACTCATACCAAAATAGTGACAGCCTCCTTGACAACTCCTGCTATTGTCACAGTTACTGCACTCGTTACCGAAACAAGAATGAATTCTGTCAATACCTGCAAAAAAAGAAAACCAAAAACAAAAATGAAAAAAAAAAAAAAAAAAGAAGAAGAAGAAGAAGAAAGAATTAAGAAGAGAAGGGAACAAGTTGTCTCTTGTGGGCAGACACTCATTCCAGTGGAATTATGACTAAATCTAATGATCATCAGACAGATACATGAAAGGACTGAAAAGTTTGAAATCAAAAGGAAAAAAAGAAAATGCTTAAAAAAACAGAGATAGTGAATAATATGGATAAAGGCTGTAAGATTGCTACCACAAAAAAGGCGAGAGTTCCACCAAAAAGCATCAGCAAGCAACTTCGAAGGATATTCCATGAACTATTGAAATAATAGCTTTTTCTGAATTCATCCCAAGGATCCAATATAAGAGAGAGCAGAGCAGTTGCCATTGCCATTACTGGAGTTACATAGCTCATCAGGGTAAGTGGATTTTTCAGACCTGAAAACAACCACATCCAACAAATTTTGTGAGTGACTATGTATCCATGTGGTGTTAATGCTGCATATTACAAACATTTAATTAAGTTCTTTATCAAAACATTTGAATCTAGGCCAAGCCTCAAAGATCAGTTAATTTCGGTGTCACCTGACTTGATCGTTTTCAAGCCGGAAGAGAACTCTTCAAGCCTCCGCTCTTATTTTTCCTTTTTTTCAAGTAAGGCAGGATGATCAGGTTAAGATAATGAAAACAAAAACAAAACTGAAGAAGGAAGTTTGAAACATTTAGCCAAAGCAACAATCTGACACTATGACTCCTCCAGTTACCATCAAGTCATCAATCCATTGAACAGCAACATATTGAACTGAAAAAGATGGATGGAATCAATCAAAAACTCAATTCTTTCTGAGTTTATTATGCAAAGCAGCTGCCATGGCAGCTACCTTGCAGCAAGCCTATCTCTATCTCTGGCCTCTTATTCTCAACATATAGACAATTTCATTTCATCATCTCATTTCTTTGATAATTCTTTTAGGCTATATTTTCATTCTCATTCCTTTAGCTGATACCACTATTTAAAGTTGGAATGGTCATTCCCTAAGAATGACATTCCATTCTATCATGGAATGAGAATATAAAAACAAACTTAGTAATGTCATATTTATTGAAAAAAAATAAAAACATGTTTGGTAATTATTTTTTATTTTAATAATTCAAAAACAATTTTTAAAAAATTGAAAAATTTTGAAATAAAATACTTGTATTTTCTCTTAAAAAAAACCGTTCTCCGTTGCCACCCATTACCACCATCCACGTTACCACTGCCACCGCCACCATTAATATAACCACCCATCGGCACCTAACGCTGTTGCCAATACCACGAACACAAGACGCATATTGTTTGTTTAGAGATTGCTAGCAAATGTCAATATTAAGCCTCCTTGCACCAAATTATCATTTTGTTTCCATAGTTTCAATTGTTTAGAGACTGCTAGCAAATTGATATATGTATATATAAGCATGATTTGTATGCTATAAAGCCTAAGATCAACAAAATTATGATGATCCAGTAACAAACGATTTGCCTTTGCTCTACCGAAGGAAAGAGTTCTAGTTTCTGATTATTATTTAATAAATAATATATAATATTTCTAATATTCTATATAATGTAATAGCATTTTTTTAGTTTATATACTAAAATTCTCTTCTATTCTAGCATTATTAGTTTGTCTTACCAAACAATAGTATGAGAATGATCATTCCATTCCCACTAAGTAATCAAACAAGGGAATGAGAATAATCATTCCATTTTCATTCTCATTACATTCCCTTGTGCTAAACGTAGCCTTATAGTATGGACAAAATCAAATTTTCTAGGTATCCTACAAAAGAATTTTATCAGTTAACATATTACGAAACCAATTCTAATCCTTTTTGCATTGAAGTGACAATAGAATGCAATTCATCACATGGCTTCATTATCAAAAGCAATTGCCAGGGGACTTCGGTAAAATTTAGAGTTGCAATGCCACCGGTGTCACATTTCAGCTAGATCAATATAAAATGGTGGAACTAAACTAAAGCACTCCCATTTCTTTTTGATTGGTCAAAAAACTCTATGGATCTAAGAAAAGTAAGATGTGTTTTCTTTATCAACATTTGATTCTAATCAGGTGTCTCCCTCAAGTCCTCTGATTTTCATCCTCATTCTCAGCAACCTAATTTGGAGTGTTCTAGAGCTTAAAATGTTGTTCTTACGTGGAATAGTGTATTGAAAAATATTTAAAAGAAGGCTTTTTGCCAAATTGTTACATTGCCAAAAAGTTAGGAATCATTGAGAACATGTAAATATGTAGATTGCTAGGAACTTAGTTTCTGTTGGGTATGCAACCTTGGAAATCTCACTATCAACCTATTGGCAGAAAGAAAATAATCTTTACCATTCATGTTTGATGTTAGATTACACGAATATATTACTAGCACGCTGAGGAAATAGTCATGCAGTCATTTGGACGTATTTATATCTAAAAGCTTGAGAACTTGCTAAAATTTGTATTCAAAAAGTAAATAATAGTGCTTACCATATACTTCTTTCTTTATGCCCATTTTGGTGCAGTACACACCAACAGAATGAAAATCCCAGTACAAAGTCAACAAAAATAGAGTAAGCACAGATAAAAAGAAGGCAATAACAAAAAGAAAAAAAAAACTACAAAACAAAACAAAATATAGACACCCCAAAAAAAAAAAAAAGACACAAGCCATACCTGAAGAAGAATCTGAGTCATGGTCCAACGAAACCCAGACATAACAGCAGCAAGCATAACAAAAATAAATCCCCAAAACTCAAATTCAGACTCCTTCGCAACTGTTGTACACACCAATGTAAGTCAAGATTGAAGACTGACGGCTTATAGATATTGGTGGAAGAGAAATGACTGAGAGGTATAGTCGATAAGGTTCTCAACAATAGAGAGGTTGTTTGCCATTGATTTTACTCCTCAGAGGGGTGAAAGAACATACTTTTCCATAAGAAGTGTAATTGAAGACCATTTCTATCATTCTTTATTTGAATAGGATTTAAGTTAATCTCAGAACACCTCAAAGAAATCAAACACTAAACTACAAAAGTATTTCAAACCTGAAACAGGAGTCAGCAGAAAAAAAAAAAAAACTAAGAAAGTAAGAAATTGTACTCCAACAGCAACAGCATGCAATGATCACAATCATAGCATCACCAATTGCAATTTGTTGTGCCGATATGTAACTTGCTTAGTATGTGACCATTAGTATGGTTTGAGAGACTCACTGCTAACAGGACTACAAAAGAAGTAAAGAAATGATATCTCAACTAACAAATTTACAGCCTGATTCCAATAATCCTAGAGATAAAAGAATGTCTAACATATGTGGCTCTTACAGTGCTTAAAGATCCCTCAGATTCCATTTGATCAGAACTGATGGAAGGGAATCCATCTCTAAAGTTTAAACACTAGTCAAAAGGCAATCTTGACCAGCACTCAGCCTTCTAATCTCTAGCAATGAGGGAGTAATAGTACCTTGAAGTCCTTTTTTCATCAGTACCATGTCATACCATGTACCATATGATTCATATACATTTGACATGTAACACGATTTTAAGAAGACAACCTACACAAAAAAAACATCCAAAGGAAAGTCAATTCACATTTTACGTGGCAGCCTAGGGATCAATTTATTCCACCATATCTAACAGTGGAAATTAGTTCACATAAGATGCATTATTAATAAAAGATTTCATTCCGTTTTGAGAATATGTGACTCAAGGAGGAGTTTTCAATGATATGGTAAAAATCTGGTGGGAAGGGTATAAGGTGATTGGCTCTCTAGTTTTTGCCTTGCTCGAAAGCTGAAATTGCTAAAGGAGAGCTTGAAGTCATGGAATAAAGAGGGTTTTGGCAGAATTGAGGTTAGAATTGCTAGAGTTCTGGCAGAAGTCAAACAGTTGGACGAGAAAGAAGGAAGGGAGGGCCTTTCTGAAGAGGAAAGGTTAGAAGAGTACAGCGGAAGGCAAAGGTTGGCAATCTTTTGATTTCAGAAAAGATTAGCCGGAAACAGAAATCTCAATCATTTTGGCTTAAAGAAGGTGATAGGAATACAAAGTTCTTTCATCGGATGGCTAATGCTCACAGGAGACACAACCACATTGGAAGGATTATTATTCATGGGACAGAGCACGCATCAGATGAGTCCATTTCAAATGGTATGGTGGAGTTCTATAAAAACTTGTTTAGGAAGACAGTCCCTCAGAGACCCCTAATAGATGGCATGGAGTTCTCTTCTATTCAGGAGGACGATCAATTATGGCTGGAAAGACCTTTTTCAGAGGAGGAGGTCGAGGCACTACATAGCTTGAATGGGGATAAAGCTCTAGGTCCCAATGGTCCAGATGGTTTCACCTTATCGTTCTTTCATCACTGATGGGGTGTGGTTACAAGTGAGGTTATGGGAGCCTTTCAAGAATTCTTTGAGACGGGAATTTGAGAAGGCTTGAATGCATCTTTTATTTGTTTGATTCCCAAGAAAGTAGGAGCGACATATACCGTGATTTTAGGCCCGTTAGTTTGATTGGAAGCATTTACAAGATTGTTGCTAAAACTCTTGCGTTAAGACTAGGAAGGTGGTGGGAAGGGTAATTTCAGACTCTCAAAATGCCTTTGTGGGTGGGAGACAAATCTTGGATGCAAGTTTAATAACAAATGAGTGTATGGACTCTAGACTACAGAGTAATCAAGCTGGTATCATATGCAAGTTGAATTTAGAAAAGGCCTATGACCATGTTAATTGGGACTTTCTGTTATATATTCTTCAAAGGTTGGGCTTTGGAGAAAAATGGAGGAGGTGGATCCATTTTTGCATCTCTACAATTCGCTTTTCAATAATTATTAATGGGGTGACTAGAGGTTTTTCCAACAGTTCTAGAGGGTTGAGACAGGGAGACCTGTTATTTTCTTTTTTATTTCTATTTGTTATGGAGGCCTTCAGCAGTATGATTGGGAAGGCAGCTCGGGATAGTCTTTTGAATGGCTTTGATATAGGTGACAGAAATGGTAGAATGGTCTCAATCTCTCACTTATTGTTTGCTAATGATACTGTGATCTTCTACGGGGCTAACACAGATGAATTGAGAAACTTAAGATGTATGTTGTTGTGTTTTGAGGGTGTTTCTGGTCGTCGAGGTAAACCTAGCTAAAAGTGAGCTAATTCCAGTAGGCGAGATTCATAACATGGACACCATGGCTATCATTTTGGGGTGTAAGGTTGGGGCTCTTCCGTCCATATAGTTGGGATTACCACTTGGTTCATCTTTTAAGAATAAGGCAGCATGGGATCTAGTGATTGAAAGGTTTGAGAAGAGGTTGGCAACTTGGAAGAGGCAATACCTATCCAAGGGTGGCCATTTGACTCTTATTAAGAGCACCTTATCTAGCCTTCCGACTTATTACCTGTCTTTATTTGTCATTCCTATTTTGGTGGAAAGGAGACTAGAGAAGTTAATAAGGGACCTTATTTGGGGAAGGGTGGGGGAGGAGGTCAAGTACCGTTTGGTGAAGTGCAACACAGTACACTTATCAAAAAAAGAGGGAGGTTTGGGTATTAAGAATCTAGAAGTCTTCAATAAAGGACAGCTGGGAAATGGCTTTGGAGGTTCTCTTCTCAAGAGGACACCTTATGGAAGAAGGTGATTGTGGGGAAGTATAGGTGTGTGAGGGGGGGTTGGACTACCGGGCAAATTACTAGGCCTTATGGTGTGGGGGTGTGGAAAGGTATCATGAGAGGTTGGGATGATTTTCTTAGGCTCAAGTCTTTTAAAGTGGGAAATGGGCGGAGGACTAAATTCTGGATGAACACTTGGTGTGGACATCAACCATTGAAGGAAGTCTTCCCATAATTGTTCAGTTTTGCTAATAGTAAAGAGGCAATAGTGGCAGAGCATTAGTCCTAATATCAACGGAATGGCACATTGGTCCCCCTTCTTATGAGAAATTGCCAAGACTGGGAAGGAGCAGCAGTGGCAAGACTCGTAGGTATGCTAGTTGGCTTTGCAATCCGTGAAAGGTTTGAAGATGTGATGGTTTGGAATGGAACGAAGAAGGGTGTGCTGTCAGTAGCATCCTTTTACTGTAAGCTTATGAAGCAGGGTGGTACTTCCTTTCCATGGAAAGGGATTTGGCATTTGAAAGCCCCCTCTAAGGTGTCTCTTTTTGCCTGGACTGCTAGTTGGGAGGCCATTCTTACTGTGGATAATTTGAGGAAAAGAGGTAAAATCTTGATGGATTGGTGTTGCATGCGCAAACAAGATGGAAAATCAGTTAATCATCTTTTGATACTTTGCAAGGTGGCAGCAGATCTTTGGAGCCTAACCAGTCCATCTTTGGGGTGCATTGGGTGATGCCTCGGTTAAAAAGTTTTTGAGTGCTGGCTTAGAGGTTGTCCGGGAGGTGGTAACAAGAAGGCTTGGGATTTGGCACCCTTCTGTCTTATATGGTGCTTATGGCTAGAAAGAAATAGATGTTCTTTTGAAGGTAAAGAGTGCTCTTCCTATGTTTTGAAGGGGACACTATTGGCGACTATGTTCTCTTGGCTTCAAGAGGATACTCCTTTCTCACTTTCTTCTTTTGTTTACTTTTTGGGAAAATTGTATATCCCTGTAGATATATAGCTTTTTCGGTTTGCATTGGTTACAGGATGTAGACATCGAGTGTACAGGTGGCGTCCCTTTTGGCGTTTCGTCAATGAATATTTATTTATCAAACAAAAAAAAAGATTTCATTCCATCATAAATCCTAAAAACTATGAACCTGCAACAAGAAGTAATGGAAGACAAGAAACGACAAGTTACAGTTGAAAACTCGTATAGTCATATTATATAACTACAGAATATAAGGTGCAGACATTGATACGTCTTTAGGTTCCAGATTCAGGCTAAAGAATTTTTAGCTCGTAAATGAATATACTCCACTTGCCTTTAAATACTTTTGGATAGTACCTATACCTCCTTTCTTAAATGTAGAGGACATTGTGCATATGCATTAAATTCTGAGCATGATGCGAGAATAGAACAAGTAGAATCCTTAAATGCTAGTTTTTACCCTTTAAAGTGTCTTTCAAACAATGGGCACAAAGTATAAAATAGAAAATAAAATTCAATTTCCGCTAAAGCTCCAGTGAACCATCAAAATGCGAAAAATATTATACATGCATACAGATTGTTAAAAAATATAAGTTACCCTCTCTCTAACAGCTTAAGCTTTTAGATGAGTTGGTGGTCAACAATTTAACATAAATGTATATAATGAATCAAACCTTGATGCAATACATACTAGCCATACATATCATTTTATACATACAAAACAGTATACCATATGTCTGAAATGGTAAATTATCTGAATAATGACAATACTAATTGCTAAAATTTATCAGCTCTCATCCATCAATACTGATTACTACACTAAATATATGCAAGAAGAAATGTTTCACTTTTACTATATTGGTATTATTTATTAACTAAAATGGCAGGAATCCCACCAGCTAAGTATTTCCAAGTTAAAAAATAAAATCAAAGAAAAAACAGAAAAGTTTCACTGACCAACTATTACCATGCATAAGGGGTCTTAAAACAAATGTAATGTAAGATTATTGTAGTTACTAACCTTTCAATGCATGTGAAAAATAAGAAGAAAAACTTGTAGACATGAAATTAGTAATAAGTAATAACCAATGCAAATGATGAAGTTACATACCTGTTAACAGTACTCCAGTGGATATAACAAAGATGATTCCCAAAAGTTGAAAGCTTGGAGACTCCAACCTTCCACAAAAAAGTTTGAATTAAAAGCCAGAACAATCAATATATCTCAAAAGAAATTATAATTACAGTTAATAAACAAATAAATAACATTCCTCTGGACAAGGGATGATCAAATTATATAAAAATTCTGACTTTTTCGAGGTGCAAAGAAACATCTTACATGTGACACTTGGTGACACGTAGTGACCTTATTGTTGTTGACACTAGATGAGATGCACAGTGGCCCCCCTTTTAGTTTGGTAGCATGCAACGAGACATATTGTTAAAGCATATGATGAGCACAGTTTTAAATTGCAGCATCACCCGCACGTAACGGTTGTGTCAGCTAATGTATTTAAAATCGAAAACCCAACTCATGAGTTTTTTCAAGTGCTAGCCAAACAGCAAAAAGGCTTGTTGATAAGCATGTTCTGACTCTGTTTATTATAATTTGAAAGTTTGTAACGTTTCTAATCAACATTGTGGCACTAAAAATATGTCTTATAAATGGCAAAATTTTGTTGGTTTTAAGGAAGGAAAACAAAGGTGAAAAATTTTATTAAAGGAATTTCAGATATCTAGAATAATTAGAAACACTACTAAAATAACTTATTCAGAAGAAAAAAGAAAACATAAGCCAATATTTGTTGGTATTTAATACTTTGTATAGTAGTAATGCATATAATAAGGCAATAATAGTGGCTAACACATTTCATGCTAATATTAACAGCTATTCCTTTTTATTCAAAAATTTACAATTCACACTCAAAAAGAATAGCGTGGAGGATCTTGTTTTGAAACTGTTTCTCCATACTCATTTGTGTACAGTTAGGACACAAGAGAAATGCCTTTAGAGCTCGGATCCAATGCATGCGTGTTTCATTACTTGGTTGTTATCAATTTATATTTGTTCCCACCAAGCTGCTTAAGCCTTTAGTGGTGTTTGATATTACCTAACCCCTAGAGAAGTGAAAGACTTATTTTCTAAGGCTAATCTTATACACTTGTTTGTCTTTTGCTTGAGAGACACGTATCAAATCATGTCTCAAGCTTAATTATATAATCCTTATTTTTTTTTAGTAATAGAACTACTCACTTTATCCAAAAAAAAAATTAAATAAATACTTAATCAGTTATCAAATCAGAATTTTTAATTTCGACCAAATTATGTACTTTCTAGATTACATTGACATTAACAATTATAGAATTAAATGATAAAATATATTTTCAAAGAAAATAGGGGAATTTATTAAAAAAGGAAAATTCTAGACTTGACAGGCCATACAACTATCTATGTATGTGTCTGTGTCGGCCTTATCAATTGATACAATCCAATATGGTATTGTAATGCATCGGCAATAAGGTTATGATTTTATTTATACCAATAAATCACCATAAATCTGTAGTGGTGGCCCAAAAGCACCATAAATTTGTAGTGATAGCCCAAAAACGTAGATGTATTGGTGATATATAATGGTATTAGTTTATGTTACCTGGACTCTTCTAAATATGTGAAATACCTGTATCGGACGTTTAACACTTGGATAAGGGTATGAGATACGTGTCTGATATGGTTAGTTGAATATGCATTTAATAAGTATGCATAACTAATCTAGTTTGCTATAAAATTATGCATAGGACTTCTATTTTATGCATGAGATGCTATATTTTAGCTTGTAAATGTCATTTTACTTAAAAAAAAAAAAAATATAGCCATGTTCGAGTATCCTTGGACATGATAATTAGATGAATCTGACGCGTGGATAAGTACTCACACCTAACCCCATACCCGAGTTCGATAACATATGTACTATCAGCCAATATTTGGAACCCTGCTAGCTAGACACGTTTTGACTCTAATTGGTTCCATAGAAAGCACAAGACAGTAAAAGAAACAAGACAGTAAAAGACTATTAACTATTTGGTAATGATAAATGCTCACTATTAAATTCAGAAGTTTCTTATCTGAGCCTAATCTTAAAGATAAAGTTTTTTTTGGTTATATAAAGGTTTCCTTGGAAACCCAGAGAAAGTTATGTATTTATTTAATTAATTTGTTTCTTTGGTAGGTATCTAGGGAAATTCAGAAATCAAAATTCTAATAATTAGTTCAAAGAAAGGTTAAAAGTAGCCCAAACTTTAGAATCATCACAATTCAAGATCCATCTCTCTATACTTCCACATTTTTTGTGAATTGAACTAAAATGAGGAATTTTTTTGTCTTAAAATGGGACAAATACTCTTCCATTGAGAAGTCACAATTTTTGGACGCACCCCAAAAGTTGATTATAAGTCCTTCTAGTCAAGTAACATAATTTCTTTTTCTTTTCATCAAAACGATCGAAATGTTTTTGTTTCCTAAAGAACTAATACTAAACATTACTGGGATATCGAAATTTCGATGCTTCCTCCAAAACAAATGAAACCTATGTTGATAGACTCGGATATAGGAATCAGTGCGAGTATGTGTGCAAGTGTTAAATTTATCTAATTCTCATGTCCAAAGCCACAAAAATACAACAAAATATTCATATTTGTCAATATATATCTTTTTATTTTGTAGTAAAGTAATGTTTAAAGGTTTTATAGAGTATTTCATACATAATGTGAGAGATTTATGCATATGTATTTATTAAACTTTGAATTACTAAATATTTTTATTAAATGAATGTCAAAAAATGTGTCATCCACCGGAGTCTTCATACCCACCTCCACCCCCACCTTCAATGTCTCAGAATTCAATGAACTTACCATCCGCACCTGCCCCAATGTACTACCCATCATCCCAGTACTCCCAATTCAATCATCAGCCATTGCAGCTACCACCTCCACCTCCTTCCTCCCCACCCCCAAGTTCTTCGATTCCTCCGCCTCCGCCTCCTCCTCCTCCGTCACAACCTCCATCTCCACTGCCACCTCCTTCATCAGCTCCAACAGTTGGTCGAACCAAGGAAAGTAAAGCAGATAGCGAAAAGGGGGCATCCAAGGATGTAAGTGCTTCTGGGTGGCGTGAACCTGGGCATTCAAATCAAGGAATGCCCCCTAAACTGCATAAGCCTCCTGTTGCGCCAATGCCACCAAAGAAATCAAATGGGCCTTCCGGGAGGATTGAGACAGAGGAAGAGAGGAGATTGTGAAAAAGAAGAGAGTTGGAGAATCAAAAACAAGAAGAGAAGCATAGGCAGCAGTTGAAGGAATCCCAGAATGCAGTGCTGCATCAGACCCAAATGTTATCTTCTGGGTTGAAGGGGATTGGGTCGATTAGTGGGTCACGCATGGGGAAGAGGAGGACTACCCCACTTTTGAGTGGTGAGAGGATTGAAAACCGATTCAAGAAGCCTACAACATTTATTTGCAAGTTGAAGTGAGTATGTTGTGACACGAATTTTTTATTTTAGTTTTTGTCCGACCTGTTTGTTTTCTTGGCTTTTTTGGACAATTTCTACTGGGTTGATGGGAAGCCTCTTTATGGCATTGACAGATATCTTTTACTTATATGCGTTTAATTTTGATTTGAAATTTTTTTTCGTTGTCAAGCATGCCATATGATGAAAGTTACAGTGGTCCAATAGGTGCTATTAAGGTTTATGCTATCTTTCCTTCTCATCCCGTCTAAAGAAATTGGTTATCACTTGTGGGTAACTATGGAAGCTAGATGAGTAATATTTTCTGCCATACTGTTGTCTGCATCAAGGTGATGCACATTCTGGCAGAAAAGAAATGAACTTTCTGCCCCAGTGGTTCAATATTTTATTTTCCCTAGTGGTTTGCTTGTGGATGCACATTCTAAAGAATAATTTCTGCCCCAGTGGTCCAATATATATTGGATGCACATTGCAATATATACACTAATCTTTGTGGATGCATATAAGAAGATATAGGGAAAGGAAAATGGAAACAAAAGATATGAATTGAGATCTATCAAGAATATGTTATTATTATTATTTTTTTTGACAAGAAAAGTGCCATTTGCTCGTTAATACCCAACTAACGTACAGTCAATGAGTTTTTGTTTTACGTAATTGATTTTGGTGTAAGAAATTCCCAAAAGTAACTAGACAAGCATTTCAAGATATAATGTGTCAATCATCTGGTATTTAAAGCAATTTCACTTAGTGTGTTTCAAATATCTTAACAGATTGCTACATGTAATCAATTTAAGTCCCACCCATCATTCCAGCTGACAGGTGTTAGGGTAAGTGCATATCATGTTCTTGCTCCTTTCAATGAATTGAAAAGATTTGCTTTCTAGGTAATAGTGGTTTGCACTACTCATGCATGGAAGGGGCCTATGTTGCATTGAATCGAGTACGAGTTTGGAGTGCAGGTATGTGTCTAAGTATCGAATTCATCTAATTTCCATGTCTTGGAGACTCTACAAAATATTTATATTTGTTAATAGTCTTCTTTTATTTGTTGGGTTAAAATAATATTTACAAGGTGCTATAGAGCATTCAATCATAATATCGAAGTTTTATGTATATTTATATGAGAAACTAGTATAACTAGAAAATTTTATCAGGCAATGTCCAACAATACATGTCGGACCCGTATCCATACCCATACCTTTACCCGAGTGTTGGAGTCTAAGTGACTTCATATATTTTAGAAGAGTTTACATAACATAGGAAGGGGCTACATAGAAAGTGGAACACCGAACACCTTTTTCCACGGTGATTGGTGGTCCCACTATTCTATGTTGGCTTTTGTCATGCATTACATCTGAATAAGGATAACATTTACCAACTTATCAGAATAAATAAATAAATAGATAAGAATTCCATGTAACAGTCTCTTGCTGTATCAAATAAGCTCTTGCACTCATCTTTATTTCCATTTACCAACCCAATGGACCAATATTTTATTTTCCCTAGTAGTTCAACCTTATATTCACACCATTACCAACATTGATAGTCCTAGTGTTGAGGATCAAGAGGTCATTGAACGAGATTGTTAGATTTAGACAAAAAGGTGGCGCACATATGTTGGAGTGCTAGATATAAAGAAAAACAAGTTGGTCAATTACAAACATTTACAATCTTGGTCAATTACAAACATTTACAAGTTGGTTCAACATTATATTCACACCATTACCAACATTGATAGTCCTAGTGTTGTGGATCAAGAGGTCATTGAACGAGATTGTTAGATTTAGACAAAAAGGTGGCGCACATATGTTAAAGTGCGAGATATAAAGAAAAACAAGTTGGTCAATTACAAACATTTACAATCTTGGTATGGTACTTTAGAGCCTCAAAGGCGATGTCAGTAGTAAGAGAAACATTATTCATCAAAAACAAAGTCACTAGTAGGAGAAATATTACTAAACATCTTTATGGTTGCCAACATCCTCACTGACAGCGTGCATCTGTAATGGGCTAGCTATTAGAGGGAATAGTACAGGTTTAGTGATTACGACAGTCATGAATACTACATTGTTGGGCATTTAATTTTTCTTGTTGGAATGGAATTTAAATGTGCCAAATGTGTCTTTTTTTTTTTTTATAAGTAGTAAGCAACTAGCATTAAAAGCATCAAAGGGATGAAACCCATTTACAAAAAGACACCATTCAGAAAAGGGGGCTCCCAATAACAACTATACACTTGCTATACCTCCATATTCTGAATGAAATAAAAAAAAATGGCCTAGATTGGAATTACCCTCTCTGAGAGCTACCTATACAAGATAGACCAGAGTTACTTTTCAACCTATAAGGAGCACACTCTACACCTTGGAAGACATTATATTTTGCTCGCTTCAAAGTAGGCCAAACAAATGAAAAGGCACTAGCTGTCAAACCTGCCTCCTTCTCTTACCGACTTAAGCACACCACCACCTAGTCGAAGCTTTTGCTTTCTTCCGTGACCAAATCCAAGATATCTCAAAGATTGTCAAAATTAAAGCCCCAAATTTTTGAGTGACATAACAACAAAGCAAAGTATGATGCACATATTCTCCATCCTGCTTACATAAATAGCACCAATTAGCCACCACTCTGTGCCTCTTAATCAAATTGTCAATAGCAAGGATTTTCTCCTTCACCATACACCCCCCAAAAAATGCCACTTTTGTAGGCACTCTGCAGGCCTAAATCCTCTTTCACAGAAAATCTGTCACTCTGTGCCCCACTAGAATGAAATAAAAAAGACTTAGCTCCAAAAACTGCATCCTAATACTATCCTGAGTCCCTGACCCTTCCCAACTCCTCTAACTGCTTAGACCACTTGTAGTAGCTCCATGAACTATGCAACCGCCCAATCCTACAAATGCCTCCTGGAAGGAATGTCCCACAGGAACTAATTCTTAGCCTTACAGACATATGATGCAACTGATGCCTCACGATCCATAACCAAAGAGAAGATACCTGGGAATGCCTCGGTGAATCGTTTTGGATTTGTGTAATTCCTGTTGAAGCATATACTCGGGGGGTGGGTGCAGGCTGGAGGATTGTAAAGCAAAATCCCCATTCATTAGATAGAGAAGATTACCAAGATTCAATGGTATGCTGTCAAACTTCTTCCAATTGAATTATTGAACTGCTGGATATTATAATGAACAATATACAACTATGCTGACCATTATTACATACAAAATTAACTCTTGATCTGTAAATTTTCTTTGATTGATGAATCATTGAGATTCTTGTGTTTATATGTTGGGATGTGGAATTTAGGAGCAATATTTATTGATTGTTATCTCTTAAAGTGATATGTGGAGCTTTAACGAAAATTGCAGTATATACTTCTGAGGGTTGGGAAGGGAGGTTTGTGGATTTAAAGGATGATATAGGAGAGGGAATTCATATGAAAACAGCTCATTCAAGTTGTGTATGTGTTTGCCTCAAAGCTTTTCATGGCCATCTGCTTGTTCAGTCTTTCCAGATATGTGACACTAAAATTTTAGAACTTGAAAGAAGGTCTCTGATATAAGTGTTTACATAAAGAATGTACGCATGTATTAGTAAATATTGGGCATCCCAAACCATAAAAATTTTACTAAAGGAAACTTCAGACTCTTATATGGAACTGCTGATCCCATGCCCTATGTTGTTCTGGTAAATAGTTAGGTAAGACAGTAAGGAAACTTTAGTAACAGTCTTCTTGCATCTTAGAGTTGTGAGTGTGTGTTTCTTTGTTATTAGTGCTAATGGATTCTTTCCTATTTGTTTTCTTTTTTAAGATTCCGGAATGAGTTACCAGATCCAACTGCACAACCAAAGCTTTTGTCTTTGAGGAGAGACAAAGATAGGTATGCAATTTTCTTGAGAATCATCTGGGCAGCCACTAGATGCTCCACTTTTAACCTTACAAATAAATGTACATGCACCCACCCACCTACCCAATTACATGGTCACACGCATATATACTTGTTTCCTTTTCTCCTTTTTTTTTTCTGGTGTGTGGCGCTTGGGGAGGCATTCCTTGTTTCTTTCCTCTTTTGTGGCTTTTTTGGGAAAGTTTTACATCCCTGTAGATATATAGGTGCATAGGTTTTTTCTTGTATATTTATATTGCTGGCTTATATATTAATGTGCTGAATTATGTTTGGCCACCAATTTCACTTTTTGTGTATTGATGCAGTATAACAAATGTGTAAATGGAATTGAGTCTGTCTGAAAAAGAATATTGCTAGAATTACTGTGCCTGCTGCCACTACCACTGCCATTGCAGTCTATGACTGACACCATCATGTTGCTCTCGTACTTTTCATTGGCTGGTGCAGATGGACGTTGCAGTTATTTCCTTCATATATTTATTCAGTAATCAACACAAATGTTTTTTTTACAAGTACCTTGAGGTCTGTTTACCTAACGTTATTGGTTTCGTGGAATTCGAAGACCACTTCCTACCCCAAATGCATTGAAAAAAGGAAAAAAACAAAAACCAAATAACACCCTTATCTTATTTTAGATAAGTCTTTAACCCTAGCTCATGGATGCACAGATTTTGTCAGATATTCAGTTTATGCATAAACAAAGAAGTTGACTGAAGAAAAGGTCATTTAAAAATTGCAGGATGATATATCTTGTTCACACTCTGCGTTGTCTTTTCAATTGATGCTTGCCACCAATGGTCTCATAAACGTTCTAACGAGTAAACTGAGAGCAACTTCTGTCACTGTCAGAGATCTTGTAACTTGCAATTTTTGTGGCGTCAGTATAGTTTGAGAGTTCGTTGGAGCAACAGTGCATGTAAATTCTTGTTTCCAAAGTCAGCTTCCTATACTTAAAATTTCCAATTGGCCCCCGGATAAAGTTTTAGTATTAGGAAAAAGCAATTGATGTCCAATTTTCTTATTTCTAAATGGACCATACTCCAACTATCTACATGTATCCAACTTTTCATATTTTTGAAACACAATTTCTCTAAACCCAAGAATTTAGATATCTATGATACCCTTATCAACCTCATTTCTCTAATATGTTTCTTAACTTTTTGGTACGGAGATGGTGGCTATGGAATACTTGCTTGGAAGCTAATGAAATGGCTATTAGGTTTGTCATTGGTGTCCGTAAGATATCAGTATAATGTGCCATCCATTGTTTGTTGCTTCCTGCCCACCCACCTTCACTAGATATGCACCAAGTGATTAAAAATAGGCACTAACTTGATTTTTCCTTGACACTGGCATATGACATTGACCTTCATTGGACATGGTACTGCATAATCTACTTGAACATGCAACAGCTTGGAACTATAATTATTGTCTCAACTTACAGAAAAATAATCATTTCTGTTTTAATTGTTTTGCTATTTTCAAATTGCAGGTTTTCTTTCCCTTGTTTTGATTTTATTGCGAAGCTAACGATCTGTATCTGCAGATTCACAAAATACACAATTACATCATTGGAGAAAATGCACAAGCCTCAACTATATGTAGAGTCGGATCTTGGGATACCACTTGATCTGCTTGATCTCAGTGTATACAAGTCTTGTCTATTGATGGCCCACTTTTAATTACCTTGGCAGTTCATTTTTAGCAACATAACCCTGATAGAACTTCTTTTTCCTTGACTAGTCCTCCCAAGGGCGAAAGGCTACCTCTTGATCCAGAAGATGAGGCATTGTTGAGAGATGATGATCCAGTGACCCCGGTCAAAAAAGATGGTATAAGAAGGAAAGAACGGCCTACTGATAAAGGTGTTTCTTGGCTGGTCAAAACACAGTACATCTCTCCTCTTAGCATGGAAGCAACAAAACAAGTAATCTATAACTACAGTGTCATATTAGAAGCTTGTATGCCTCCTTTGGACAAATTGTTTTGAAAGCTATGTAATGGTAATGCTATGCCATTTGCAGTCTCTGACTGAAAAACAAGCAAAAGAACTGCGAGAAGCGCGTGTAGGCCATAACATTTTGAAGAACTTTAACAACAGGTTTGTCATATTCCACTGTGTCCATTTGAAGAGAATATATGCAGAACAGACTTTTGCAACATCTAATGCTTTGAGTAAAAGAGATGATCATTTTCCTTATTTTCCAGGGAAAGGAGAATACAGGAAATTGAGGCTTCATTTGAGGCAAGCAAGTCACGACCTGTTCATTCAACAAATTGCAAGCTACAGCCTGTTGAAGTTCTGCCATTATTACCTGATTTTGACCGGTATTGACCTTATTCTTGAAGCTTTTGTTTAATATTGTAGAATGTCCCTGTCACAGGCCAAATGGATAATTTAACTGAAAAATCTTAAAACTCGACTACATCAAGTTGGCTATACACTCTCTTTCAATCCTAGGCTCTAAGGCCATAATATCTATTTAGATCGCAAAGCCATCATGCCTTCTCTCCTCCAACTCTTGTCTTGTCCCCCCACTTTGTCTTATGCAGTCAATTAGATGCTGGAATAATATTCTAAAATGCCAATTGTTGATTGACCTTGAAAATCCTGGCTAGGGGGCACAGTTCCTCCTGTGAGGTGACTCAGGTCAACCTGAAAATAATAAGAATAAAAAAGTATTACTTAGTACGGAAAATTCTTTCATCACTAGTACTTAAAAGATTTCAATGAATGTGTCATAAATCGTCAAATTGATTGGCAGAAAACTTGATATTACGATCCTTGACTACTGTTTAATAATACAATCAAATGAGCTGGATGGTCTCTCTTTTTCCATAATTCAACCGCCATCTCTCTCTTTATCTCTCACACGCACACGCACACGCTCGCGTTTGTCATCTCTGCTCCTAGTGATGTTAATAGCTGTTCACATTGAAACAAGTGTCAGATGTCAAATTGAGATCCAATGCTGGCATATATATGAGAGAGCTGCATCTGATTAACTTTGCATAGGTCAAGGTTTTGACCAATGATCTGAATGAAACTTACAACATAAAGCAGTTTTTGGTTAGGTCCAGTCCAGTTTTAAAAACATTGTGGAGTTAATCCAAGGGGCCTTATCAAAGGCAAATTTGTTGGCTGACCAAAAAGAAGAATCCCTAAATAAATGTTGCCTAGTTGGAATGATAACATGCTTACAATTGATGTTTCAAAATGCATCCTTATATTAAAATCCCATTATGATCTTTTGACTGCCGCATACATTTTTTTTTGCATATCCATCACAACTGCAAACTTGTGTGCATGTCTGTACACCCATACACACCTATCAACCCATGGAGGGATAGGACAGAAGGGGTGGTTATAGGGTGACCTGATATGCGATTCCTTAGACTTTCAGAAGATTGAGCCAGTACACAAAGACATATTTGTGTGTATATCTGGAGAGAGAGGGAGAGGGAGTTCTTATGTGCTTGATCAAAGCAGTATTTTATTGCTTACTGTCCAATTGATGTTTCAGATTAGTTAGTGGCAACATGTGATCCATAACCCTTATTGTTATAGCCATAGTTTGGTGTGGTGATAAACTGCTCAAGCTACCAAACCTGAGGACACGAGTTTGAGTATGAGAGCAGCCACTTTGTGCATATTATGCTAAAACATGTCTGTATCCAGTGTACCCCTTCCAGCACCCGTGGTTATTTGGGACTGCCACAAAGGATTTGCTCCCATCATGTCATTATCAATGACATCATCATCATCATTATTATTACTACGGCACCTAGCTTAAAATTTCAACGGGGAAGGACAATAATATGATATGAAAAGATAGTGGTTAGTTTTCCAATTAACATGCAGAAAACAATTAAATAGATGGAGATGACATGCATTCTGCATTGCATACTAGCTAAGTGAAATGAAGTACCCTTCAAGATTGTCAAAATCACTTGTTCAAAATCATAGGAAGCACCATGGAATCATGGATAAGCTGGAATTGATAGTCCATTTTTTACCATAAAACTTATTATGTATTCACTGATATAGCACATACCTAAATGCAGTGTCGTGGTACCTATGCAGAAGTTTCCGTTCTAAAAAAAAAATGGGCAATGTTAATGTATTAGCCTGATCTGTCCAATGTTACATTCGTTCATTTAATGGTCTGTCCTATTTTGTTTGGAAATCTGTTAAAGTGTGTAATTGAAGATAACTCTGGGTTAGGTAGATAGCTCCAAGATGAAAAACGAACTACAATATATCTCATACTAAGAAATGGTTATATCATTTCTGTTTTTGCCTCAGATTATTGTATTGAAGAATGAAAATTCAGTGGCAACTTTAACTGATGAGTAAGCTGACGGCATTTTGGTCATAACCTGTTTAAAAGTTGTCTATTATGATCTTGCCCTTAGTTTCCATTTTTTGCAATATTGTTTTCAGAACAACAAATTAGCAGTTACTTTAACTGAGGATTTAGTTCATGGCATGTTCATTGTAACCTGTTTAATTGTTGTCCTTAATGGTCTTGTGGTGTTCACAATTTTCTTGTTGATGTTGCTGATTTGCATATGGTGTTTTTGTGCCAGGTATGATGACCAGTTTGTCGTTGTAACATTAGATAGTGCTCCTACTGCTGATTCAGAAACCTACAGCAAGTTGGACGAATCTGTTCGTGAGGCCCATGAATCTCAGGTAATATATCTATGAGGTGCTGTGTCGCATAGATATGAGAGAAACGATGGCCCAATTATGTGATATTCGTAAGTCAAAACGAAGATTTGGGTATGCGACCTAATGCTCCCCTGGGGGCAGAAAAATCACCGATGAAGCTTTACTCAGATAGGGCTTTGATTGGTATTGATCCATGTTATCTGGAACCCGGATTGTTCCGGTACGTGGAATGGGAACGGAACATGTTCTAAAATATGATACACTAAAGGTAGACTTCTATAAAGTATACTATTAGAATTAAGGTACTTTTAGAAGATTTTCTTTAATAATCAGACATTTAATAAAACATAATTTATGTTTTTTCAAATTAATCATCTAAAAACATACTGTAGGAGTATTATGGCCTATTTTGTTGGGCATATTGTTATGCGAAAATTCTATTATTTCTATATTTTTGTTTATTATAATTGATTTTTTTTCCTCCGTTAGATGACCTTTAAAGATATAAATAGAAAAAAAAAAGGTTTGAGATCGCTTGGAATTGCTAAATTCACTGTTTTGGAACGCTAGAGTACCATGTTTCGGAACCCTGTTTTACAAACGTAATTCGCTAGAGTAGTAGAGTATTATGGTAACACAGGTATTGATTTAGTGATTGGAAATAGTTCCCAACTCAGCTGGTCAAGCAAAGGATAAAAAAACCAGCTTTCAGTAACATAGATACAAGGAGAGGGAAGCCCAGGGCAGTCATGTTTTTTACCCTAGTCTAATAAGAGGTTGCCAGATGCAATTGTAGAGTTTGTTTTCCTACTTCAAGAAGGCTGGAAAAAAAAAAAAAAGAAGAGGGGGGAGTAAAAAAGAAATTGCAACATTATTTTTGCTACTGTCTCTTGAACTAGTTCGTCTGCCAATTTGTGTCTGAATACCAGACTAGTGTTATTTGTTTGTTCGGCAGTAGATCCTAACAATAGTGTGAAAAATTAGCTATAGGCATCAATTTAACTTCGAGTTCTAATAGTCGTCAATAACTTCAAAATGTTGGAACTTGATTCCTTATTTGTCTTTGGAGTACCCTTTCCAGAAAACAGGCCGGAAAATCGGCCTTTTCTCTCCCTCAATGTTACGCAAATCTTTCAAAAATATGGCTCAGAGGTGAGAACTATATAAATAGCAAAAATAGGTATCCTCCTTCAACAGCATGAATGTGCTTCTTGCACATGAAACCTATGTGGAAAAAATTCTTAAATTAAAAGTGGGTTTCTATGGATCCTAAAAAAGTTAAAGGCTACGGTTGCATTTGCATTTACGTTCTCTTTTGGAGCTTTGCTACTTCTGACACTTTAAATCTTGTACCCGATTTCAACATCCATCTCCTGGCTATGCAACATATAAGTGTGGGTCTTTGTTTGATTCAAGTATTTAGAGAATGGATGTTTCAAACCTCCTTGATAGCTTTGCAGTAGTTAAACTATTGGTATATATAACTATGATTGAGTATATGCTTCTGAGTATTTAAACAATTTTGATGTTCCAGTGTTTATCCTTTTGATCCTCGTATTGTCTTTCTCCCTCCTAATTTTGCATTCTGTGGTTTCCTGAGAAAATTGTAGTTGGTTTCATATTCTTTCAATTCTTCAAGTTTGTACTTGACATGGGGAAAACCCTTTTGATTGATATCAGGTCCTTCGTCATCTTATTTCTAGTCTAATCTAGCTCTTATTTCTCATCAATAACTTCTTGTTAGAAAATGCTGTTTTTCGATATGATGTAGCTTTGAGATTTAATATCTATTTCTGACAGATGAGACTCTGCTTCCCAAATATTACTTGCAGCGATTATTACGAAATCAGAAAGTGGTTTCTCAAATTTTGTATGTCTAACTGACTCGTGCTACCTCACAGGCTGTCATGAAAAGTTATGTGGCGACAGGCTCAGACTCGGCTAAGCCTGATAAATTTTTAGCATACATGGCACCGTCACCAGATGAGGTATATTTACCTTTGATTGAAATGTGAAAGCGTATGATTCTGATGATGTATTGCCAAGCTATATTCTTGTATTTGTTTGGATTGACTCTAATAATTTGTTTCTTTGTTTGAATTATGTTGGTGGAAGTTATCAAAGGATCTATATGATGAAAATGAAGAGGTTTCATATTCGTGGGTTCGGGAGTACCATTGGGATGTATGTGCCAAATTGTTTTGAAACATTATTTTGAAAGATGGTTTTAGTCCGAACTTTTACTGGAATTAATGAGTACTGTTTTGAAACATTATCAGAGGTTTCATTTTATTTTTATTAATGAGTACTGTTTTGGTATATTACTGCGGTTTTGCTAATTCCCATTGTAACGCAGCCTCTTCCAAAAAAGCTCATTCTAAGGAAAAAGTGAGCCAAAGAAGGAAAATCAAGTGATGAAGTTGAACATTTCCCAGTACCAATTGTGAAGCGGAGATCAATTGTTGCTGCCACAGAATTGAAGGAATCAGGGGTATGACATGGGAACATCACTAAAACTTTATATTTGTTGGTGTGCTAGATTTTGGTTATGGACTGGTGGACTGATTTTTGGCCCCTTCCCTTTTTCTTCCATTCATGATTCATGATAGTCCTCTATTTTCTGTTGCTTGCAGAGTTACTCAGCTTCAAAAAGAGGAAGCGTTGTCATTGAGGATGGCGTTGGGAGACAACAGAAGGTTGTGCAAGATGTAGATACAGATCAATCTAGCGGAGCAGAGTATGACATGTCTGATTGATTGCTGTTTTTTTTCTTTTTCGGTACATGGGAGGCTGAAGCCTAGGGAGGGGGGGCCGGGGGTTGAACCCTGGATGACGAGCTGGGGAACTTAGTGCTCAGGCTGTTCCGTGCGCTTGCTGTTTGGCAATTGTAAAATATATAGGATAATAATAAGAGCAAAGGATAAATTTAGTTGGGTATAGGTACTCTCTGTTTTGTATCAGGTGATATCCTCGATAGTTGATGCTTTCGGTGCTGAGTTTTCTGCAGCGAGTATATTTCCTTTTTGCTGGTTAGATGATGCCTGGCTATTTTCTTGAGCCGTGTGTTAAATTAACTAACTATAATGCTCCACTTCATATCAATTGAGAAAGTTTTCTAATGCCGGAAATCACTTAGTGTTACCATTTTCTTATATTGCAGAAATATAGGTAAAAGTAGTTCATTACATCTATAATTTGTACTGTTATGTCAGACCATCAAGTGTCACCTTGCTTCGCCAGCCAGTGGTCCACATGATTAGTAGATGACAGACGGCCACAAGAGTGCCAGATCCTTTTGGACTGCTGAAGCGAATGTCACTAAGTGAAGCCATAAAGTCAGTTTGACCCCCCAGAGTCTTGCCATCGGCAGAACCAGTTGGAGTGACAAGCTTTACTTAAGAAGTTGGGTCCATTTTCTTGAAACGGTAAATTTACGTATAGAAAATGAAAATTGTCTCTGTTCTTCGTCGGTTTCCTACTCCCCTATCAGTAGGTGCCGCGCCTTTTCATAGGGGAGTAGGAAACTAATGAAGAACAGAGAATTTTCGTTTTCATACATTAATTTACAGTCTCAAGAAACTTGGTAAAAAAATGCTAACGTCAGACACACTTGCTGGTCAGGCGCCGCTTAATGCGCAACACATCAATTATAGTCTACCAGCAACTGGTGAACCATGGCTGATGTGTCCCGCATTAGACGCCGCTAGTGAGTCATGATTGATGTGTCGCGCATTAAGTGGCACCTGATCAGCAGACCCGCTTGACGCTAGTCATCCTCAACTTGGTAACATCAGCCCTCTCAAGTCACCATGGATGGGCTTTAAAAAGACAAAGGTAAACACAGGAAAAGACACCCTTTCGAAGTTCGGTTGGTCTTCCACAGATCTATGGTCACACAACTTTACACCCTCGTGAGACTCTGAAGATTTCTCACATGCATACCTGAGCAAGCACCAGTTCACGCTATACAATCCTTCCTACTTTTGACCCAAGGCAACCTCACATGCACACAAAACAAGACATTCATCGCCATGTTGAGAGTTTTCTCACAATGCATCCCAATATACAGAAAACTAAACAACTTAAATACGTAAAGAATAAAACAAAAATTCATTTCTATGTTAATAAACTGCTCAGGTCAGAAGAACCTCAAACTTTTCTTAACACTGCATATATACGATGTACTACACATGGTATGATTAATAGTTCTATTTGTTAGTCTGATGCTGCGGGGATGCTTTGATGCTTCATCACAAACCAATGTCGCCAAACACCATCCAAACAAGCCAGTTGCAGGGACACACCGATGCTGCTGTCTCTGTACATGTGCTACCTACAAAATTAAAATAAACAGATGAGAGAAGTTATAAGCGTGTTTCAATTTTTTTGCATATATCCACATTGTCACACTACATTGAATGGATGTCATTAACCCAATCACCTTTTAACTAACAACGTGACCATTATCTCAGTTTCAAGGAGAGATGGATGAACTTCACATCAATAATGGTGCTAGTGAGAATGGTAGTACAGAATGATATCATGGAGGATACTAAGATATTCCCTCCAGTATAGAGAAAAGTACGTTTGGAGTAAGGAAAACCCATACATGTTAGATTAGCATGCATCATTTGTTCTCAGATCAAATACAACACCACGTAGTTGCAGGCGAGATAAGCACACAAATTAGTCTCAACTCAAAATAGCTCAGGAAGACTAGCATAACCAACAAGCATCAACTAACATTTGATAAAGGAATTCGTGACTGGTACAACGGATATGAAAAGATAGATGCTGAATGTCTGCTGCTACAAATCCGGTTACAAGAGTTAATATGACACTTCTTTTTTTTAGTAAGCAAGCATTTTATTACCAAAACATAAGATATACAAAGAAGCTGAGGACAAACCCGAAGGTACACAAACTCTAAAAGAGAAGACATTACAACACACTAAAACCTAGTCTAGCCTACAAGAACAAAATTCACTAACACTCCAAGAGGCTAGACATGAAAGAAACATAAAAGAAATCTCACACTTCAAAAGGTTAAGCAAACAAGTTTGATGCTTTCCTCAAATGTGAACCCCTCCTTGGTTCTCTAGCTTCTTTGAGATCTTTAGTTCTCTCTACTAATTTCTTCTTATTTACATCTCTAGATGAAGTAATATTAACATCTCCATTACCAGGGAGGGCTTGCTTATCCTTCACTTCACTTGGAGATGAAATTGCACATGATATATTCTCTAGGCCAAGTTTTGCCTTGGCACTTTCCACCAACTCACTAAGCCTACTTGCAACGCTTGGCTCGATGCCTTTTTTCTCTAAGTTGGAGAGGCTTTTCTCTATGACTTCACATGAGTGAAGAACTTCAAATATATTTGAGCTTGAAGGCTTTGAGGTAACCTATTTGGGAGCAACTTCCTCCTCATTTTAAGGCACTTGAGTTACTCGTTTACCTTTTTTCCTATTCACTTCCTCCCATTCATTTGGATCCTCTTTCCTCTCCTTAACCCTCCATTCTTGCTTTGGAGGGTAAAGAGCTTGAGGCTTAGGCTTTAAAGGGCATGATGTAGTTGAATGACCAAAGACAATGCAATCATCACATCTTTTAGGGACCCATGGAACTTCCACCCGAATTTCGTATGGTTCACTATACCGCAAATTGATCTTGAATGACTTGGGAATATCTTTGCTCGCTAAAACTTTGATACACGCTCTAGCAAAGGTAAGCCTACTGTTTAAAAAAGTAGGCTCATCCATGTACAAAGGATTGCCAATAATCTAAGAAGCACGGATACAGACACGGGTACGGATACGGACACAGATACGGACACGGGACACAGCATTTTCAAAAAGTGAGGACACGGATACGGCAGGGACACGGCAAAAAAAATATTTTTATACATTTTTTGTTTGTTATGTATGTGAACATAAAATTCATAAATCACCAAAAATAAGATGAAAATAACTAAATAAGTTCACAATTATAATACAATTACTAACAAGTTAAGGATTTGAAGAATTGGATTTGGGCATTTTATGTTTTGGTGTTTTAAAGTTTTGAGATTTATAAATTAGACTCTATTTAATACTTTTAACAATAACATTTTAACTCCAGCGTGTCCCAAAATGTGTCCAATAGTTGGACACGCGTGTCCCCGATGTGTCCGATAAGTGTCCACTTGAAAAAATATTAATAAAAATATTGGACACTCCAATTGGCGTGTCTGACACGTGTCCCGGTGTGTCCGAGGAGTATGTGTGTCCGACATGTGTCCGACACGGATACGGCACCCTAAACGGAGTGTCCGTGCTTCCTAGCCAATAATACTAGCCAAATACCCAATACCATCTTTGGTTCACAATTCTAATGGAACATTGAACATTTTCACCCACAAAGGAACACTAGAAAATTCACATTTAGATAATTTCAAACTGGTTGCCATTGCTTCACCACAATCAATCTACTCCCAAAATAATATGGTCCATTTTGGAGAATATTATCCATGCCCTCTCCATCTCTAATTTTAAAGATAACGAAGCCATTGTCTACTGAGACCACCACCTCCGAAGCACTATCCCAAATCTTTTCGGCCCATGTTTTAACATGGTGAAAAGTTAATTTATGATCAATAAAGAAGCCTACCAAAGCATGTTCCCATTGGGGAAAGCCCCTTTCAGAAATTTCATTTGGTATATCATACATGCCATCCTTTAATTCTCCAATTTCGTGTGCTTTAATTTTAAATTTGGCCTTTGAAATTGTCTTTTTCTCATCACTAACCAAGGAACTCCACAAGGGCAGCAAATTACCTGTGCCAAATAACCCCAAGGGTTGTCCCAGATGCCTAAGTGGATCTGCCCCCCACTTGGAGGTCATGGGATCGATTCTTGGGGCCACACGGCCAAGGCATAAGCCTTACGTCTTAAACGGACCACATGGTTAGCAGGATATTGCGTGGGCCCGAGGTGGTTTACCGTTCGACTACACCGGGGGTTGACCCTAGTGATAAACCAGGCGGATTCCCCCCGTCAGCCAAAAAAAAAAAAAAAAAATTACCTGTCCCAAATCCAGTAGATTAGCCAAAGCCAATCCCATGGCATTTGAGGGGAGGTCGGGGTTAAGGGATCAACTGTTGCTTTTACTAAAAAATGAACCACACAGGCCTGTTGATAGATTTACTGACAGGTCTGGTAAAAATTTATTATGCCAAAGCATCCGGTTCCTCAACCTTTGGACACAATTGATTGACTTCCCCAGACCAATAAAGGTACAATAGCCAGTAAAACCTTTTAAATAAACCTAAAGGGCTTCCACACGTTCATGTAGTTGGGCAGCCATTATGCCAACCTGGCCCAACCCTACAAGTATCCAAGCGATTCTTATCCTTGTTCCCAAGATGACACTAAAATTGATAAAACTTCCACAATCAGTTAGCATGGACATCTTTTGGACACCAACTGTATAAGGTTCTATTTTCAGACTTCAAAACTGAGTTATGGTTTTCATTTAAATCTGTCAAGAATCCATATGCATCATTCCGAATGCAGTTCCAAGTAAATCAATAAGCCTTACCCACATACATTCTAATGTCAAACCTTGTTAGGATCATAAATATCATGTAAACCTCACCAACCAACCCGTACTTATGCCCACCGTGTGCCAGACAACTTCTCTGGCACTCGAGGTATAGATATCCAGCATACCCCAGCCAAGCATCATCTTAAAGCCAAAAGATTCCCAGCACCAAACCAAACATGTTAGACACGCAGTATAACGTCAAACCTTGTTTGAATCATAAATATACTGTAAACCTCACCAACAAACCCATACTTATACCCAACATGTGCTAGACAACTTGTCTGGCACTCCTGATATAGATATTGATGTAGAGTAGAGTTTAACTTTTCTTTAGTTGTTTTTTTTATATACTTATTTACGGGAGGTTAATTCTAGTAGCTTTATTTTGTAGCCTATAATGCAGGGATTGTCCACAATTGTTTAATTGGTCACATGCTAGTCACATGATTACTTAAGTGATTAGACACATGCCACAGTGAGATCGTGACACCCAAGCAAGCAGGAATTTTGGAGGGGGGGGGGAGGGATCTCCCTCCAAGCCCACCATTTCTCTTCCGCCTATATTTGGGTGGTAGAGAGGAGGGAGAGAACTCCGCTTTCTCCTTTTCGATTTTAGACCTCAAACAATTTTGCTATTTTGTTATTAGGGTAGATAACAATGACCTCGTTTGAGGTATTTGATAATAACACACTTCCCTCCAGGTTTCTAAAATAACACTAACCTCCCTTGTGAGAATTGCCTACTAATTGTCATTAACCGGAAGAATAAATTTATGTTTTTAGCCTAAAAAAATAAAAATTTCCATACCAATCAAACAGTCATGTACCAGTAACCAAAAAATCAGAATCAATACATCCTTACAACCAAACAATCTAAACCCACTTCACCTCCACCTCCACCTCCACTTCCATGATTGCTTACCACCGATCACTACCACGACAACAAACCAAACCCACCTCCATATAATCACAACCTCTCTCTCTCTCTCTCTCTCTCTCTCTCTCTCTCTCTCTCTCTCTCTCTCTCTCTCTCTCCATATAATCACAAAATCTGAACAACAATGTCAACACACCCACATGATATCCACCACAGGTCCACAGCAACCACCACATGACTTCTCTCTACCGCAACCACACCACCTACACCACCATCACTACCTCTTCCATTATATCAATTATATCCACAGACACCTATCATAAATAAGCAACCCACCAACACTCACAAACCAATATGTACAAAATACATATGTAGTACGTATACATATATATATATATATATGAGGACTCTGTGTATTAATGTGTCCTAAATGCACATCTTTTCTGCGAATCAAGGCAGAGAGGAGGAGGTTTCTATGAAACCAATTACCTTAACTTGATATGTGTACTGTGGCATCATTGTCCTCATGGGTACTGTACAAAACATCTAACTCCTACTCAAGATACTACAGGTGTTTGAAGTATGTTATTGCTATTATGCTTCCACCAAGAAATTATAATGACAATTGTGTGTGCATATGGAAGTCACCGCCTGTAATTTTGATCAATCTAGTAGTCTAGATGCATTCCCTAGATTGACTGTAAAATATCATTCACTCATGGAGATTACCCACAATTTTTCCCTCCAAGCAACAACGACATCAACATATCATGGAACACCGAACTACAAGAACACCCAACATGAAGCTTCATAGCCACACACCCCAGAATCGATTCCTTCCCCTAATACAATCTCCAAAAAAAAAAAAAATTCATTGGCTTTGATTTATGTACTCACACAGAATTATATATATGTACAATAGTACTTGTGTGTGTGTATATATTAATAAATGGGTTCTGAGTATATATACAGAAATAATTGGGTTCTACAAGACAGAGAAGTGGTAGAGAGATTGGGTTCTGTTCTCACTTACCAAAAAAAAAAAAAAGAAGGATTGGGTTTTGTTATGGTGCGTATGGTTTGTAGGTGGCAGTTGGAAGGTGGATTTGGGTGACGGTGTGGAGTGGGTTTGGAGAGAGAGAGAGAGAGAGAGAGAGAGAGAGAGAGAGAGACGAGTGTGAGGACTGTTCCAGCGGGGATACGGTCAGAGGAGGGAAGAAGAGAAAAGGTAGACAGAGAAATTGGAGGAAACGGAGAAAGTAGAAAAAAGAGGACACAGAGACAGTCAGAAGGCAGAAATGGTGGTGAACCTGGCAATAGATTGACTATAGGGATGGCAAAATAACCCGATATCTTGAGACCCCGCCCTAACCCCATTGGTACATGTATGGGGTAATAAGGGCTAGGGCGGGGACAGGAAGGGTTAGGGAACAAGGCGCAAAAACCAGCCCCAACCCGAACTTGTCCCGTTTATAAATATATATTTATTTTTTCATATATATATTTTATTAAAATATGATTATTGTGATTTTTTCTTTATTTTTGATAATTTTATACTTTGCTTTATCCATGATGTGTTTAAAAAAATACTAAGATAAAGGAAGAGGAGCGGGTTTGGGAGGGAGGGGTTACCAAGGCGGGCCGGAGATGGGGTAAGGGTCCCCCAACACCCAAACCCGACACGTTGTCATCCCTAGTTGACTGGGATGGTCTTTGGGTGAGTTAGCTGGTTGACGAAGTTAACTTGGTCTTCTTTTTTCCACAAATAAGATTATCTATTAAGGGTAAAAATGGCATTTTGAAAATTCAAAAATAATGTCAGCAAAAAACTTCACTAATGCAAACAGCAGACTAATGACTGGGGAAATATGAAACTGACAATCAAATCAGAAGGGATGTCAGTGGGTGAATATATAAAATAACACAGTAACCATTCTTCTTCATTCTTATTCAACCACACAAAAGAGGGCACTATGTAAACCAAACAAAAGAAGGCACCATGTACAACAGATGTCAAGGAGATGTAAAAGTGCTACTCTGGAGCAGGTCTTGGGTTGGGATCACGTCAGCTAGCTCCCAGCTTAAGTTGTCAAGCCAGCCCCCAACTCAAGCTACCAGCCTGGCCCCCGAGTTAATCACATAACCTATTCTATGATCAAGAGCCAAAGTGCCAACAACCACGGGCCCCTTGAGGGTCGCCAGGGCTGCTTCCAGACTGGGCATGCAGCAAACCTTGGGGTGCAATGGGACAACATATGGTCCCACAACATGTTGCCTGACATGTGTGTTCATCCCTCCTTGGGGTCAAGGCTCAAGTACTCAGCTTTGGTGGCAACTTTGGCAATGAGGGGCTGTCTTGTGTCGCATGGTCTGCGCAACGCTGCCAAGTAAAATTGACAGCTTGGATTAGGTGTCATGCAACTATTGGATAGTAAAGTGCACCATCAGAGATCCATCGAACACCTTTAACTAAGGCTCTTTATAGGCAATGGAGGTTCATAAGAAAGTCTTAGATATTAAGCCTGAACGTTAAGTGCTTGTTCCTCAAGAGCTCCTAAAACAATGACATTATATGCAGATTCCTTCCCAAAGCAGATTTAACCACAGGCATCATAGCTGAATCAGAATCCTTTCATGATTTTCCAAATTGGTACTTTTTTTTTTTTTTTGGGTTTATTCTTTTCTCTTTTCTTATTTAACTGTGTCATCACTTGTATGTTCTTCCCCCACTTCATCCTCTTGTATTTTTAGGGAGCAGCAATCCTCCTCCCATTTCAAAATTTCTTTTCTTTTGTGTCCCCTTTATCTCAAGATTATAATGAGACAAATAAAACAAATTGTCATAATACAAGACCTTCATGTCTAATAGATATAATTACGGCGGCAAAGAAAATCGTAATATTGAATCAGAATGCTTAGATTAAACATCATTGTGAGAGAGATTTTAAATTTAGGATGTCAAATCTAAAATGTCAGTATCCCCCCACCCCGCCTTTTTCTCCTTTTTCCCCTTCCTAATTGGTCTTGGTATCTACTTACCAAATGCTTCCTTTTCACGCTATTCACATTCAGCTATGACAAAATCTTGGTAGTTAAATAAAATAGCACAAATATTTAACAATACTCATTATGTATTACCTAGCCAGCCCTAGATGAACTCTTCTATGCCTTCTCAAAAATGAAGACTTCTAGATGCAATTGATGCCCTGTTTTATGGAAAGCAAATGTCAAATTTAAACTTCCAAGGAAGGTTAAACTAATTTAAACCAACATCACTATAGATCTAGAAGCTCTAACCATGCTTGCCGACATTTGACTGCTTCTTGCCGTACAGCTCTTTTTGGATCATCGAGAGCATTTGATATAGCTCGTAGAACCTGAAAATGTAAAATATACACACAAGTACACACAGAGAGAGAAACGCCAGATGCACAACATCAATAAGAAGGTCATAGAAAAGCACTTAATGAGGCCACTGGTATAATTGTTTTCAACTCCATTATTTACTGCTAGAATTATGAAATGATAAAAGGTAAAAGAACCACTAGTCTTCCAAGTTGAGAAGATGAAGAAACTGAGAAGAAATACAAGTATCGAACTGCTGATTGACATTTCACATGACAAGAGCTAACCTGATTTCTCATGGGATATATCCTTGCATGGGGCAGCGCAGACATGGCAACAAGACACTGAATTGCCGTCTCTCGAACAAGCTGACACAATAATAAAAAAATCTCACTAATTTTTTGTGTAATAAATTTAAGCAATTTATCTCTATATTAAGTAAACAAGAAAATAAAGCTTGGGATGACAGACATAATCCAAAAAGAAAAATAATTAGGAGAAAATCTCTTTGGGTGCTATTGATTCAACCAATTGGAAATGATTGTTACAGAATTAACTGTATCTGGCAATCTAAGGTACATGGAATTAGCAACGGGTGTCGAGTACAGTATGTATCAAATCTCAGAGCTTGGTATGCTGCCACATAAATGGAGGAGCAGGAATTCCTGCAGCCAATCCCTATCCTTCTAAATTTTACCCCAAAGATGGTGAAGAACAAGAAAAGGGGAATACAAAAAACCCTAGTCCCCTGTGAATGCTCAACCAAAATATTTGAAAATCCAAATTTCAAATTGCAACCTAAATTTCTACTACTCATATCATCATAATATGACACAAGAAGTGAAAACACTATTAAAAAAATAAACCACAGCTAATAATGGTTCGATAATTATAGACCAAAGGACTTTCTTCTTACTGACAACAAGGAAGAAGATGCATGTTCCCTTCATCTCTTTCTCCATATCTAAACAGCCGTCAACGTTTCCAAAGATAAGTATCAATATTATAATGTGAAAAAGTTAAAAATATTAACTGAGATTTCATAAAGTTGTAGCTACAGACCCAAGGAAGCCCTCAGACACCTTTGCTCTATAACAAAAGCTGAGCTTCATTGAGCCAAGCACAATCTTGGTGTTAGGGCTGAGCACATCATTTAAATGAGCCAAAAGGCAGGCTTGAACTCTATGTTTATCTTAATAAAGAGGTTTAAATGTGCTGTAATTGAGTTGAGCACAAGTGGTTATGAATAGCTTTGGTTTGTTTGTAGCCTTGACAAACAGCCTTAAAATTTCAACATGGATTTCTCAAACTTCTGCAATCATGATGTCCAGGAATGTAGCCTAATGGGAATTGAAGTCAAACTGTGAAAAGGACTGAATCCAATATCATCCTTTCAATATACAACTCATCTAGTTAAGAAATAGAATAAGGGATAATACTAAGGGGAACAAAAAAAAGACTATTAAAAAAACTCTACATAATTATTCAGAGTTTTATAAACTGATACACATGAAGATGGAGAAACAAATGAACTTATGAATTTGCCTCTTGTATAGGTTGGGTGCTTTAACCATTCAGCCATGGATGAAAAAATTGATTTATAGCATTTCACATGAACGGATTTTGAAGAAAATAGGTAGGAATGTCAATTGGGCCCACCCGGCCAGACCCGTGCCGTGGCCCACGGGCTCGGGCTCAAGCTTGGGCCCGGGTTTGGGCCTCGGGCTTTTGGGAGGGTCTTTGGGCCTGGCCTCTTTGGCCCAGTTTTTTTTGTAGCATTATGTTTTTAAAACTAATAAAATTAGTTATAATAAATTATACACTATGATTCTATGAATTAAAAATTTATTTGTAAGCTTATATATTTAATTTCTTTGAACTTATGTAAAAAAACTTTACACTTACATTTATTATTATACATAATTAATAAGAATTACTAAGATAAATTATTTATACAATTACATTTATAAAATTAATGAACGTGCTTAAGAAAAATGAATTTGAAAAAAAGGAGGGGGGTTCACGGGGGGCTTGGGCTACTAGAAAGGGGGCCCAAGCCCGCCCATAGGGTGCTCGGGCCTGGCCGAGGTCGGGCCTCAGGCCGGATTTACATCCCTAAAAATAGGTGATTGAACCAGCCAAACCATGAGTCAGCTCATAGTTCTCAAGTCAATTGACCTGTAGATCCCATTTGAAACATCAACTGCATTGTGAATCCAGGCTGAGATGTCTCCTCTTTATAGGTGATAAAAAGGATTTTAACTGTAAGAAGTTTGTAAATGGACCAAAAAATCCAATTTTTCCAAGAATATTAAAATTCCCCTCATAAAATTTAAAATTCAATCATTAGTCTATGTGGTATAGAAGGTATTTTGAAATTATACAAACTTACTTTTTTTTAATCAATTTGGAAATAATTCAAAGATGAAACAGGGGAAGTTCTAAGATGCTCTGCAATCATAAAGACAAGCATGCTTCTTCTAGCAGACCTTACTGTAACTCATACAGCAGATTACAATCATTATAGTTTAAAAATAGACAATCTACAAAACCGTGAAGCTTTTTTATAGAATATTTATGACTAAATTAGAGATATATTACTATATTGGCAACCATGTTACCATCATTCAGCAGTTAGTGTCCAAGGTACTGATTATACCTAGGTAGTTATGGTAAAATTGAATTTGATTGTGATATAATGCATATATAATTGTCTAGTGCAGATGCAATAGTGCATTCATATATGCTTGGGATCCACAATTTCCAAGGAACAAGGACCATGGAAAAATTGCAATTGCGACACAATATTACCAGGAATGCTTACATACAGATGTAAATATACAAGAGAAACACCAAATTTTAAAACACCCATTTTTCGCATTAGTCCAGAGTGGCAATGAATGCATTGCCCCAAAGGTCTGTAATGATCAGTGAAAAATAAAAAAAAATAAAGTGAAAGTCAGGATATAAATATTTGTATTGGAAAATGAGGATGAGGACCACAAGGTAAACAATATACAGGTTTTGATTTTTTCCTTCATAAATCAAATCATATTGTAATACTATGCTAAAGGTAAGTCCCAGATAAAATAAAAAAAAATTAACTTGAGTTCCTGGGGCAAAGTCTTGTACCATCATATGGGGGTAGAATATAAGCCCAACAAGACGATCGACAATGATATGTGCATTCTCTACAACAGCTTCTTGTCCTGCATGCATGAGTCAAAAAGAGAAAGTTGTCATAAAACTTGGCTAAACATTCTATCTCAGAATGAACTGCAACCTAAAAGGAACAACCTAAATGAATGCATAACAATTATTTCCAATTCTAATAACTTCGGCAGATATGTTTCATATGACAGCTGAGGCAGAGCATCACACCAAAAAAGGGTCAATATTGGAATTTGACATGGAGTGTGTATTATGCTTAGGGTTATGTACTTGCATAAATATGGTCACATTAATTTTACTATTTTCATTTCTAAGAGTTAGTGGGTGGCTGGTATAATTTTTGTTCGTTATAGAACGTTTTATGAGCCAACAGTAGCTAGTCAAATTCTAAATTCACTGGACATGGCCTGTAGTTTTGGTACACGAGTCATATATAGTCAAATTATGTTTTGGGTCTTTCATATGGCTTTTATTAGGTTCAGAAAGTCCTGGTGCTCAAAGTATCTTGTTTTCCTAATTCGGAGTCCAAGTTCTAAAAGGAATAGGAGAACAATAGAAGCCTATAAAACACTTACATAAGATTTCTTTCCCATGAAGAGTTCATAGCCCTACAAAGCCTTTCTTTCAGCCATAATACTCTAGCATATCAAGCCCCCTAACCAACCCAACTGTTTCCTACTCTTGGGATATTGAACCCTAAAATAATTGTTTTTCAGAGAATTCCAAAGTCTTTTATAAAAAAAACCCAGGAACTTGCCACTTTTAAAATTGACCTAATTTTGAAAATATTTCTACTACTTTTTAGAGCCTAACCATATAATCTCACATAGTCCCAAATCCACCACAAAATGCAGTTTCAGGCAGCTTTATCATAAGTTTCTTATAACTGCTTTACATCAACAACTTTCATAGATCCGATAACATCTTTTCCTGAAGAAAATGCAAATAAACAAATCTGTGGTGGCAACAAATCCGCCATAAGGATCAACTTACAAGGGCCGAGGCTACAGGAGGACAGATGTAAAACAAAGCAGTCAATAAACATGCTTTAACTCGTTGAACGCTATTTCTAAATTGTCTAAATAGCTGATCACCCAAATTGTTCCTCCCACTGTATGACATGACACCGTACTTTCTCAAAGCATCCAAGTGAAACTACAATATTTGACATCTTATTATTGGGAGGTAGCTTGCATATGTGAAGTAAAAATGTAAAATATAAAGAAAACGGATCATCAAGCACTGTTACATACGAGACCTAGCAGTGAAATCAGAAGGGTGTCCTCCCTTGCATTTCTTATGTGCAATTGATTCAGTGGGATCATATATCGTTTCCTTTTCACTTTTCTGCGTCTTCTCTTTAGCAGCATTTTCTTAACGTGCACCTCCCTCCTTTGGAAAAAAAAGAAAAGAAAGAAAAGGAGCTTAGCAAAACATCTCCTCCTTCCTTTGGTCAAGGATTCCCAGTTTAGAGGTATGCAGCTTGTTAAGGTAGAGCTCCTTGCTAGCAGGATCTGATTCCATAATCAGAGAAGGGTAGAAAGGATGTTGAATGAAGATCTGATTCCATCGTTGAAAATCCTTTCTTCTAAAATAAATGCACTGACAAGTAAATTCAAGAAGTTCCATCGGGCGAACAACCAAATATATATCCAGCATTCCACTATCCTCAATGTTCATAGAATAGAAAGCTTTTCCAAGGAAATTCACCCCAATAAGATCTGATTGGATACATAACTGGGTTTTGTCACATCCCATACAATGTCTGTTTTCTGGAAAATTGAGAGAATGGGAATCGTGCATGTTTGCTTGACTATTAACAGAAGTGGAATCATTGTTGGCACCTTCACAAATTTTCTCACCAGAGATTGGCCACAGAAGGAGAATACAGAAATTTCTATTTGGTCTAAACCAAAGCAAGTCGTACATGGAAGATTACTGAAAGAAGTGAACTTCTAAGGTGATCCAACTGGATCGAAAGCACTAGTAAAGGTCATTGGAGATACAGCTTTCACATCAGAGAGTAGGAGACTCTTCATTCAGATAAACCTCTTGAATATATTATCCTGGACATCTATATGCATATTTCTCCCTTGCAACCAAGGGGCTCTAAGCCTTGACACTTGTATTGCATGGCCTCCCCTAGCTTTTATTTGACTTTTCCTTTGCATTTCTTGAGGATTTGTATCTTGTTGCTTTTGTAACAGTTTGCAAGTTCTTTTTCTCAAATTACACCATAACTTGTCTTCTTTATGCTATATCAAGATCCATTTCTCGTCACCACAACCAAACATATGTATACACATATATATGTATTATAGATTAATTTCACATACACCAGACAGCATCTATTGGAGGAAGGGGAAAAAAAAAAAAAAAAAAAAGGCATCACTACAGTGGAGAGTTCAAAACGCAAGTCAACAGCTCAGAGGTGTGAACCTCCTAAAAAAAGCTAAAGCCTAAATTTGGAAGCCCTAAATCACTCACACAAGCATACCTGGGGAGATGGGGGGAGGACTTTCCAACAAGAGTTTCCAAATGTCCAGAGAGTCCATAATGTCAACAGCCAGATTAACACTCTCCAGCCTCTCTCTCTCTCTCTCTCTATATATATATATACATCTTCTATTTATTTATTTGTTTAAATTTTTTCTTTTTTTTAGTGGTGGTAATTGTTTTGTTGTGTGAAGCCAACACTTACAAGAGCACCAACCAAACAGTCCAACTTCACATATATATAACCAAACTACGTACAATGTCAGAAACAATTGTCTTGAATAAGCATGGGAGGCCTAAAATGAAACTTTCACATCAAATTATCTCTGAAGACAACGCATTTTCCCGACCTAGAATCTGTGACTGGAATATATTACAAATACTGCATACTAATCTCCGCCCCTTTGCCTTTCATAAAATTTTGAATGCTAGAAGAAGAAGGGTAGATGCACATGTAAATAAAAAGTGAGGAGATACAGACTCAAAATAAAGCAGTGGTCTTACCGTTTTTGTCTGTCAATATTCCAGATAACACTAGCAGGACACTATACACGATGTCTTTATTCAAAATATCCTCACTCAACGTGGATAAGCTATCCAGTAATATGGCTATGAGCTGCAACACAGAAGGATGTTAAATGCCAAACCTAAATCAACAAAACAAGATTTTTAGTAAAAGTTTTGATCTTAACCAAGACCAACCTTCCTAGCTTCACTCAAGATAGCACTGAGTGGAGTATCAGATATAATGTGTGCGAAAGCTCGATACAGCATGGATCTGAAGTCATAGAGCGATTTGACACAATCAAAATTCATAAACACTTGAGCAAACCAAGAATTAAGTCTTTAGAAAAGCCAAATTCATGAGTTCTACAAGGTTGGTGACTATTAAGCCCATCAAATATTTAGTGTTGTGCATATCAATTTTAACCAAAATCGCTGAGGTCTGATCTGGCTGATCAACATCCAACCAGATCAATAATCAACAAATGTTTATCATCAAAAAAAAATTTACCTAACTTCTCATGCAACAATAAACTAAAGCAAATTGAAAGCATAACAACGATCAAATACAAAAGGTTCAGACATGGTAATCAGCATGTAAGTTTTTTTTGCATGATACTGCAGGCAGTAATATATTTAGCATCTTGCTTGGCACATGTAAACACATAACAATAGTAGTAGTAAAATATATGTGAAAATTACGGAAGGAAATAAATGGAAAGCTGAGCAAGTGGTTTGCCCCAGTGGTTGGGGCCTTATACAGCCAAGCTCATGGTCTGAGGTTCAAACCCCAGTGGCCCTTCCTCTTTCCCCTGATAAAACAAATTCTTACCTACCAAAAATAAATAAATATATGGAAAGCAGTGATGATGCCATTTGAACCTTGACATTAAAGTAATTAGCAATAATTTCCAACAATAAAATCTCCAATAAATCAAATATAAGGGATTAAATATAGATACTTAAAAACTGAAAAGAAACTTTTTAATCTCCTGAATACAAAAGTGCCAAGTAGATATGCATAACAAAAAGTTCTCAATATGTTTATTAAAGAAATGGCCCAGTGGAATGTGGCATAATATAGATGAATCAGCAGTGTAGTAGATCAGTGATATACTTTACAGCTGTGTTACAGCCAAGTCAACAAACAAGAAGAAGCCAACAGTACAAAGCCAGATGAAGCACCAATTCTAAGTAGTTCTTTAAGAACCATTACCACTCAATAGAAACAAGAGTCAACAAACTGGGTTAGGATTTCAAGTCTAGGTAGGAAACATGCAATGAACTTAGCATTTAAAAAAAAAAAAGGAGTCACTGATGAAAACCTAGCATAACATGTAAACTAATACAGGTTCCGGACTGAAGATTATTAACCTACAAAACACAGAAAATATCCTATGTTATTTCCGCCTGTACCTTGTGACTGACAAATCAGATTTCACCACTGAAGATAGAAGAATGGGCATCATGGTAGAGAAATAGCGTTGCTTATAGAGTGGACGAATGATTGCATGATATCTTCTGTTCAAACAAGCCTCAGAATCACTCATAAGAATATGAAATGCATCTGCTGCAGATTTCATCAGAGGAAGCACATCCTGCTCAGTAGTGCCTTTTAATGGACCCTGCTTCAATGGCAAGGCCCCAATATCGCTGTTAGACAGTAAACAACTCCAAATAGTCATTGTGATGTCTTTAACTTTTTCATGACCGCGCATAAGCAAACCTTTTCCCATCCATGCTACTCCAACAATGGCATGGATTTGAAACAACTTATTGTTCTCATTATTTTGTTTCAAACCACTGAGGTCAATATCACCGCCATCAACTGTTCCACAGCATCTCTTTAAAAGACCATTATCATCAGAAGTCCACACAGTACTGCTAAAGACTGTATCCAATGCTTCTTCTAAACTACAACCATCGGAGTTCTCCGTTGTGTTGATTTTTAGAGGTAGTTTGTTAACAATGGAACCCATAGCCTGAGCTGCAGGAACATGACCACTGAGGAGGGTTGCCATGAACATATCCAATATTAATTTTACATTTGGGATGTGTGTTTGAGGACGAAGAGCTATTATAACTGAAGCAAACAATGAAATTATCCACTCGTCACTACATGGTAAACTGTTTAAACCATGATTAATCTGTGAAGCTTCAAGTTTGGTTGGAGTGGTGCCAGACATGGACTTCTTTAATGGGAAAGAAGTACTTGATAGAAGTACATTGAAGGCTTTTTGGATAATGATGCTTTGACTTTCCTCTGAACAATTAGCAACAGCTAGCTTCAATGCTGTCATTGTTGCACCAAGAAGCGCCTAAAACATGTTATACAATCAGTACAATGATAGTATATTTTCCATACAGTTATTGAACTGTTGAAGCCAGTGCAGTGATGCTAAACGAATTTGAAGATATTACAAAAGATAGACTAACATCTAATTAAGAATAGGAGTCAGAAAACTCAATAATGAATATGGAAAGTGTAATTACTTTTTCCTGGAGCCCAATGCTGAAATCGATGCTTTTTCCAATTTGGTCCCATATATTGATGGCAAAATGGAATGAGACTTCCTCAAAACCTCCAATTTTGTCAAACCTGAGCCCATTCCAGTAAGTGTTTGAGATCACCAGCAGGCAATATGGTAAAATGGCAAACAATCGTCTATTAACTTGCAGAAAGAGTAGCATGATTAGAAATGTAAGGAAGAAAAAACAATATCAATAGGATGGCAATTGCCCTCCCATCCTCTCCTTGTACATTACAAGCATAATACAAAATTTTGGGATTCAGGAATTAACTAGCATCATTCATCATTCACGAGTCACCCAAAAATATGGGGAATCACAAGGAGAACATTCATGCTAAGATTTTTGAGCAAGAAATATGTTATTTGTTCAAAAAAAATAGACATAGTTTCCACTGCACATTGATCCAGATTAACTCAAGTTTTTGAAGCAAAGAAACTGAGATATTTTTGAAATGTTTAGTATATTCAGGTATCTTTTGGAATTTACTCAAATATGAGGAATAGACACAGGATTCGGTTTTCCATGCCTGTGTTTTTTTAATTTTGTCATTATGTTTGTCACATGACTTCAGCATTTCAATCCTTCGAGATTTAGATCATATGATCCTTGTATTATGCACGTCTGTTTGCACTCTACTCTGTTAATTTGATCCCTATTCTGTCAATAAGTGTCTCCATGCGCAAAAGGGGGTCCCATCTAAGGGACAATTGTGAGAGCTTGATGCACATCTTTTAGTCCATTCCCTAACAAAAGCTTTTGAGGTAACTAGTTGTCTAACAGTTTGAAAAGGAAAATATATCCAAAGATTCCAAACCCCATCAAAAAATTAATAAAAAACTGAACATAAATTTCTTGGACAAAGAATGGTTTTCTAATTATTGCAACTATAACTCCATCACACTTGTAACAACAATTAAACCCAAGAATGCATCTAATACAAAGACCAATTATTATACAGTTCCTATAAATTACCATAAGTGGTAGTGCAATTATTGCCAGAATAATATGATTCTTTCTACAAAATGATATGGGGTGTCTTTTTTAGCTCGTGACAACCAACAAAGCCTCACTAAACAACAGTTCAAATATATTTAAAAATACCTTGGAAAGATGTTTGCACACATAGAAAATCTCAGAAGTGGTGGAGTAAAAGCAGCAATAGGTATACATGTAGAAAAAATTGACAGTTCACTAGGTTCAGAACAGAATGTTACAGGAGTAATCATGTAAGGCCAACAAAAAGTTGAGGACGACAGAACCTCAGCAACTAGAAGAATCATGATAACCTAGACTAAGTGAAAGAAATGTTTAGAGGAGATTCACATACCATGGTAGCATTTTATTAGAGAAACATTCCAAAAGCTCAACAGTGGACTGAGCTGATTCAACATTCCCATATATCTACACAAGCAGAATGCAATATTAATATAGAAATTAGCAGTTCCGAAAATAACTTGATGACGCGAAGGAAAAAAGCACGGACAAAAACCAACAACGAGCAGGAACCATGCACTGTTCTCATTGTTTGAGTTTGAGGTATTTTTACTCTCACGTTATACCGCTTTTTCATTGAGTTTAAAGCATATATACCAAAATATAGACATAACTTCAAACAACTTAGCAACAAGAAAATGGCACAGCTCCATTCTGTTTGGTGAGGACAGTAAATGATATCCCAATAAAAGAACTACAATTTTAATCAAACAAAACAGGGATTCATATAGCAGACATACATGAGCCTCAGATAATTTAGCAAATACAGCCTTTTCCAACCCTTGGACAATTGTCAGCATAAAATTCAGCCCGGTTGTGCCAATCTCAGACATTGCTTCAAGTTTGAGTGATAAAGGCATAGAATCATCAGAAGAGATCATTGAAACAATCTTTTCTACCACAATACCCTTAAAGCTTGGTGACTTGTCAGACTCATGACGATTATCAACAAATGACCCGATTTCCACTAATGCCTTCAACAACAACTTCCACAAAAATCCCTTGTTAAAATTCAAACTGATGATTGACATCAACCTCATCAATATATTTTCAAATATGGATTTTGATACAGGTAAGAAGCTTCCAGGAAATGTTGCCAAAATCTGCAAACCCTTCACTGTAATTTAATAACAGGGAGGAGGAAAAAAGAGTCAGTGTACACAGAATAGACTGATATTATTACACAATTGAACCAAATACGAAAATATAATTAATCCAGAAAGGCTTAGTTCATTTGAGAAACAAGAGACTACATTAACCATAACACATGACGAGAATACACATTGAATGCTGAGATTACGCATTGAATTTCTGGTAGTAGATCCATAATCAAAAAAGTGTTTGTGATTGTTCCAGAAGAAATGAAACAAAAGATAGGGTAGAGCTAGGACAGTTATTGTATGACCAAAACATGTCAATGATGACAAAATTGCCGAGTGGACAGAGATTAATAGCTTCACTTCCATTGACCCACATAATATCCTGGATCAGAAAAGAAAAAACTACAAAGCTCCCATAAATTGAAAAACATTATTTGGGTGAGTAATGGACAACGACATTGAGAAAGCATTGTTAATGAATGTCACTGTCATTGTTTAGTGTTTATTGATACTTTATGTGATATTCCTGATATAGCACCAAAGGGCAACAAAATCATGTAGGAGAAGATATATTTGCCACCCCAATTTATGTGAACACCATAAATACACAATCACAACGGACCCAACATGTGACAGTCATTTGGCGGGCATGTTATTTGACAAAAACCTAGCAAGCATGCAACAAATGAAATTACACGTGCTGGAGATGCCATTTCACTAAGACAATTTATTCATGCCAGATATGGAAAAATGAAACTACATTCTTCAAAAGCCAGCCATATCCCAATTTCAAATTTAATGTATTAGGCAGGTATGCCACCTAAACATAAAGCCCTGTTTACACACTTGCCTGGGTTCATGTGATGTGTGCCTAACCTTGTGAATCCCTATTGCACAAACTTCTCAAGGGATAAACAAACCAAGCTTATGCATTAATAAAAAGTAAAAGACAAAACAAACTTCACAATATAAAAATAAAAAATTATTATAGAATGCCCAATCAGATGTTTTCAACAATTCAGCACAGAGAATAAATCATCTATACTCTGCAGTGCTAAACAAACCATTTACCTCCAGAGTGAATATAAGCATTATCACTGTTTTTATCTGTACTTGTCATTAAGGTACAGCAGAAGGCTTCAGTTAATGAGTGGCAAAAACTCCGAAGCATGCAGCACCATGCCTCATCTGCAGACACAGTAATTGAACTAAGTTCTTCAGAGCCCACAACCAAGTATCTGCATGCACCAAGGAGTTCAATGCAGAGATAGAGGGCTCCATAATTCAGTCTTTCAGAAAATTCATAATCTTCTTCTGGATGACTATCCCCAGATGAACCTGAAAGCCCCAAAGCGTCCATTAAGCAGAGGAAGAAACTTTCAAACACTCTATTGCAGGAAGCATTGGAAGCCCTGGCAGATACGGATAAAATTTGACCAACTGCATGTAGTTTTTGCTTGTTTTGCATAGGAATATCAGCATAATTCTTAAAACTAGTAATGTACTTGATAGTCGAGTTTGTTTCTTCATCACCAACAATCAAACTCAGGAACAAGCCATCATTCTGCAGAACAACCTTTTGCAGAAGTAGGAGAGCTTCCGTCGCAATTTGATTCTCCTGAAAACCGATACCATCCAGCGGTTCCGACTCCAACAATAAAATAGGCTGTAATGAATTGTGAATTGAATCTTTTAATGAAGACCAAAGAGCTTCAGCATGTTTTGCCATTCTGTCTGCTCCATACTTCACACTGCAATAGCTAAGATACCTCAAAGACTCAACCTGCGGGCATAGACAGTCATTGAAGGAAGAGACTTAAAAGATACTTTGGTTTACCATGACAGAAGATAATACTAATACAAGCACAAAAGTATAGATGCACTTAGTTTTTACCAACCTTTGCTGATGGCAGAGAAGAAGAAAGTTTTTCAAGAAGCAACGGAATGGCAAATGGCTCAAAAAGAGGTGTAGAACCAAACGCCAGCTGGTAGATGAAAAATAGGTTTATGTTAAAAACTGAGAAGGAAATATAACTTTCTAGCTTACACTAAGGAAGCCTGACAAAAAGCAATTCAGTACCATTGATAAATCATAGCAAGAAAAAGAGCATTGTAGCATTCTGAAAGCAAAATAAAGAAGGCAAGTGTAAATTAAACTCAATCTAGAAAAAGTATCAATTGTTAGCTTCAAAAAAATTCAACCAATGAAAGTTTTCCTTTCCCTCTCTTAAATTGGAGAACAAGATAATTAGACTTCTTTGCTGCTCCCAACCCTCAAAATCTTTAATCAGTATTTCAGTTTTTAATATTTGAATGGCAGCCATAGAAGCGATGAATCTCAGGAAGAATTCAGGTGGCCAAACCAGTTACTTCAGTGTGGATTAACTAAAAAGGCCCATTGGTAATCAACATGTTGTCCTTTGTAATCTGCTCTAAAGGTATAACCAAATACAAACATCATGCATATCCGATCTTATTATGAATCAGTTGTTAAAAAAACAATTGGGAAAAACCTATTAAGATACAAAAAGCTGTAAGAACCCACAGTAAACCACACATTTCCTCAAAGTTTATTCACAAAACCCAAGAACGCTAAGTGCCAAGAGACAATGAGAAGTTCCTGGTCCCAAACTACTTCATGTGGAGAATGCCCTCATATCATTGACTCCTCAACAAGTATCAAGCAACTTTTGTGGTCAAATCATTCTTGAAGTGTGAAGCACCTAAATGAAAATTTATAGCTACCCCCAGAAAACTTAATTACATTTAATCCCCCATAGGAGGGATGCATTAGTCAAAGTGACCTGACAGCACAATGGGGAGTCTTTAGAAATCAGTGCTCCTAAAATGATACTCAGGAGATGCGTTTCCAGCTTGCAATCCATAAATGCTGACTGGTAACAAAGGTAAAAGATAAAATCCTCCAATAATCAACAAAATAACAATTAAATGGATAAGAGCTCTCTCATGAATCTAAGACGCTTGCGATGATCCATCACCTGCACCAATGCATACACTGAACATGCAATGCATACACTGAACGTGCCGACCTAAATTTGTCAAGTGGCACACAAGAATATTCTGGTCTAGCATTCTGTACCATCCAAGTAAAATAAACAACTTTCATGAAGGTCAGGTCACAGGTGGTGCCCAAGAAAAAAGGGAATGAACCTATTACAAAGGTTAAAAAATCTGGACGGCCTTACTGAAATAAATATCTCTCCAATCCCAGTTAAAGAAGTAGCAACACAAAAAACTTGTGAACGCCTGATAAATCACAGCAAGCCAAATGATCTCTTGAGCTTTGAAATTATATCATTAGATGTCATGCCAACTAGCTCGTTCACAACCATAGATTAATATTGCTGTTAAAAAACAATGAAAAATAAAAATAAAGCTCTTTAGAGAGGAGAAATTTTGTGACATGTAGTTGCAACTAGGGGGTTCAACTCCATTTGATTTGCATTTGAAACTAGTTTTCAAAAAGAAACAAGTAGCATTCAGTTTGTTGCCAAAGATGCAAATTCTGTAGAACACTTATTTAAAGCAAAGTGCAATTTAGAAGTTTCCAACAAGCCACGGCTCAACAAAGCAGGCCAAGCTTGAGCTAAGTTCAAACTAGTCAGGCACTCAAATAACCCAACACCTCTTTTGCTCTGCTCAGTGTGTCTTTCCTTAAAATGCTGCAACTTGGCACTATGAGATAATTCTCAAAAGTAGAGGAAACTGCAAGAGATAATGGGAAGTAACCAAATGAAAAGAGACATATGTGGCATGGTAAGAGCACAAGCATCCATTAGTGCCCCCATCTTCTAGCAAATAAAATTGTTGGCAGAAAAACTAAACGCTTCCCATAATGGATGAGCATAAAACAAAACAGCAGCAGGAGAAAACAGAGATTATAAAGTGTAGATTTACCTATACAGCCCACAGACTCCAACCAACCCCAATCCCTTCTAATGCGGGAAAGTTTTCCTCTTTTGTGCGGGTTTTCCAGAAAACTGTAGTTTCGAGGACTATAGTTTACGTTATTCAAGAAATTCTGTAACATTACAAACACAAGGAAAATACATAGAAAGGGGAAAGAATGGGACATTATCGTAATCATTATTAATGTCTCATACGTTGGGTAACACTAACATATAGAGTTTCACAAGTACAAGAATATCTACATGTACATGCAACCATTGACCTTGCAACTTATAAGGAAATCAAAGTTACGTAGTAAACCCAATTCACAGACTTTCAACAATTAATTCAGTCCAAGTTGAACAACAAACAGTAAGAAGGCAAGGTCAACTTCATACATTTAGTGAGAACAATGCATAAAATCAAATTCACACTGGACACAACTCAGCAAAGCCTCAATTTACTTCACCTTGGGTACATAAACCATACTTCTCCAGTCATTTTGCTACATATATATTTGACAATCCATTTCTTACGGATACACACAGTAGACAACCATTTCCTGAGTGTTTAAAGAAAAAAAACCCGACTTTTAATATAAAAGTCAGTTAGCAACTGATAAAAAATTAAGTTTTTACACAATTAGTAACCTTGGGCATAAAGATTAGGGCAAAAGACTTGGATAAACCTCAAGCCTATGGAAGTAGATAATCTCATGAAAAAAAAAGGAAAACAAAAAGAAGCAAATATCTCCCAGAAAGTGCTATGAGCAAATTACATACCATTAGTGCCTTTGACAGCTCATCCCTTTTCACATCAACATCTTCGCCTTTTGGCTAGTTTAAAAAAAGGTCAAATGAAATATCAAAAAACAGAAAAATATCAAGTGTAGGCAAGTCAATTTGAATCTGATGCATACTACAATGTTCTCTAGCAAGAGAGAGAAGAATTCAATATACAGTATACTGAACCAGTGAAATGAAACTGCTCTATTCGTGCTTGAAAAATGACACCAACTGTCCGTTATTTTTAATGGATATACCAAAAGAAGCAATCAATTTTTTAACTTGTTAAGCCCTAGGTTCATAGAGAATAAAGGCTTTCAACGTTGATGTTTGCCCTTAACAGTTTTGCGCAACTGATTGCATAGAGAATCAACTCTTCCCTACTCTTGGCATTCTCTATATGTACTCTATATTAGAACAGCCCTTATTATTGCTGGTGTGAACACTAGGGCCCGGAAATCCCCATCCTTGATCTAAAACCAGCTACTGCTTTACCATACAAACCCAAGCTTATGCTCATATGTCACATAGCTAAACCAGCTTCACAGTCAATGATAGGAAAAGGAAAAATTGTCAATATTGGCTAGTTGACAGCAAGGGGGAATGAATTTTTCACATAACTTCTTAAATAAGGTCACTACAATTTCAAAAACAACAGGGGAGCAAAGAGAAGTATTGCCAAACCGCGGTGGTAGTTAGTGTAACTCACCCACTAGGTTTTTACATAATTAGGTTTGATGATGAGTCCCATGCATTAGGCAGGCATACTGCTGGTACTTATAAAGTTGCAAGGGTTCTGCCTTCCCCTTACACCACAACTTTGATTCCCAACTTGCTTATTGAGACATAAATTGATTAAAAAAAGAAAAAGAAATTTCCAAAAACAAATAAAAATAAGTTACCCTACGTAAAGCTGGTAAGTTGAAACATTATCATTCTTATGGAGGAATCAAGAAGATAAAAAATAGAACTCGTTTGTGCATTTAAAAATAACACACATATGATATATTAGTCCAACTTTCATCTCAAATCTAGAATTCACCCAGGCAAATGCATATGCATACAGATAGAGAAATAGAAAAGAGAACAGTAATATTCATTAATCTTACATGATTAAAATGGATAGGGAAGTAACAGCCCAAAATTTCAAAAAGATCCCCAGCAAAACTCGCTAGTGGACCAAGTGGATCTGGAAATAATCGCGCCAAAACTTCCACAATATGAAATGTGACCATTAAGCATTGAGGATCCTTTTCTCCATCAATAGCTTCACAGATTCCATAGACAAGGTCATCACCCTGAAACAGGGGGAGGAAAAATAGAGCCTTATAAATGTCACATAAAAACATAATGCAAAATATTTATGGGAAGGGGGCGAGCGTGAGCATCCCTGGGAGAGGAGTGGACACTCTGGTGAGTCACTACCGAAGTCACAACAAATGAAAAAAATTAATTTGAAACATCAGAGCATTGTCAAGGAACTGGAAAGAAGTATCACACAATAGGACCAAACCTTAGCGTGTTAGGATATTATACTGACATCAATCAAAGTTAGTCACAACATACAAGTTGATCCTAAATTACACACAGTTTTCTAAATGAATTAGCAGGTGAAGGTGGAATGCTGGCCTGTAACCAAAAGAATGACAGAGAGGAAAAAGAAACTTCAGAAAAAAGGATAAACCCATTGCATTGATGATACCACGCATAAAGACACATCTTGTGATGGATTCCAAGAAGTGAACTAGCAGACAGTTGCTAAAATGTGCATGCACTCAAATGCAGATTACGGGTGCCTAAAAGACTTCCTTCAATGTCAATTACAAAACTAATTCTAACTTTCTAAGCCTCAAAAGTCTCCAAACCATATAAAAAGATGATTTCAACTCACAATTGTTCTTTCTTTTCTTTTAAGTTAATGGAATAATTCACAACTTTTTCCGTTTCTTGTTTGTTTTTATTTTTCCACACCAATATTCACTTTTAGTGTCACAGTACAGTAAAAGCTCAGGTGTCAAGCTAGCAACATGGCTTTGAGAAATATAGGATCTTTTACTTCTGGGCCAAACCTCTTCCATAGTTTCATGAGGCTTAAATAAATAGGTTTGTGAGGAGTGAGGTTAGCCCAAGAAGCGCCTCCACCCAGGCCAAGAGGTCATGGGTTTGACTCACCCTCCCCCTCCCCCTCCCCCTCCCGCAGGGATTTAGGCCTCCAATGTACCAAAAATAAATAAATAAATAGGTTTGTGCAAAACTTAATAGTTAAGATAATACCTCAATTAAGAGAACCACAACATAACGGGAAAAGAACAGAAGAGGAGGAAAGCCTAGGCAATCATATATTGGGTCGTGCTATTGAGTATTTAGGTATCATTCATAGTTTGTTTAATTATTGTTGTAAGTAAAGAATCTTAAATATCTAATTATGGGGTCAACAAAGATCAGTTTAGAGAATATTTTAAAACTTAGATGCCACTTTGGGATGGTGGACGCACCACTAACCCCATGTGTGATGCCTACGGGATTCTAAGAGTGATTCCTAAAATATGTTCTTCTCCTTCCCTCTAATTCTTTTTGCGCTCATGATATTCTGCACCCTGCACAGTTGCACCCAAATGTCAATAACCACTCTCTCATCCATAAAGAAGTTCACTTTGGTAAACCCAATCCTTCCCTCCACTAAAATTCAACCCAAGCAACCAAAACTCCCGAAACCCCAAAGTCACTAGGTTACGGTTCACATCACAGGTTCTTTTGGGAGCCTATTTTTGTCTGGGGTTTTCAAGATTGGGAACTAGAAATAGTGGAGGAATTATTTCATATCTTATATAGAAGCAAGGTGAATTGTGGGAAAGGGGATATGATGATATTATAAGATTCTCCAAGGAGGTAGTGGCAAATCTTTTCCTTAAGAAGTCTATTTGGAAGGTGGGGGTCCAACAAAAGTTGGTTTCTTCATTTGGACTCTAAAACTGTTATTTTGTGACCTTGGTAAAAGTGGAAAGATGCTCCCCAATTGGTGCATTTTGTGTAAAATGTAACAGAGCCAAGGAATCAGTAAACCACCTTCTTATTCATTGCAACCTAGTTTGGCAGTTATGGAGCCTTCTTCTATAAATTTTTGGTGTCAGTTGGGTAATGACCGAGTCTGTTCCTTCTTTCAACAATTCGTGGCACAGTGCTTGTAGGGTGAGGAATGCTAAGAAGGCCTGGAGTATAGCTCCCTTGTGTGATGTAGTGCATTTGAAAGGAGCAGAACCGGAGGACCTTTGAAGGTGTTGCTTACCTATGCCTAGTTTGAAATCAATTTTGTTAAATACATTTCATTGGTTGTCTAGTCATTTCTGTCAATCATCATTAGCTTTAATGGGTTTTATCGGTGATCTGAATTTTGGAGAATGGGTTATAGTTTTTGTGTAGAGCCCGTGTACAGAAGTTGCGCCTTTTTTGGGCCTTTCAATAAAATTATCTTTACATAATAAAGACAAATGGTCAACATCACAGGAACAGCTCCTAAACCCTTTCTTCTTATTCTTAAATTCCATCCAAGCAATCCTAATTGATTGCGGACCTCTTAAATCAACTGCATCCTCAATATAATTACCTACATTTATTGTCCTTAACCCTCCAGTTCTATGTCACACTGATTTGTATCAAGTACCCCTGTACTAAACCCTGTATTGACAGGACCAAGTCAGGTAGTCACAATAAAGATCAGTGGAGATAACTGTTGAAATCAACCTCAATTCAGGAGAAACTACACCTAGTTCAGATAGCACTGGATCTCCTTCCCACAGCTTTGACCTTTTAGAAAACTTAAGAAGACAACACACCAAAATATAGCCACATTACACAAAGACAACAAAGATCATGTACCACAAAAACCAGATTGCAGGGAGGCAGGGTTGGAAAGAATACCAGTGCTGCAACTCCATCAGGGTAGCGAACTAATAGGCACTCCAGAAGTTCAAAGCACAGCTGCAAGAACATTTAGCTAGTAAAGTTTAGTGGCAAATCTCTCTCTCTCTCTCTCTCTGTAAATATCAAGAGAGTAACATTTACATTAATTCTGGTAGCTATAAGTGATGAACTTATTAAGAGAAGCTTGCATTAACACTTGGCAAACAATATTTATACCTTCCTATCATGCTGTCCCAAGGATTGCACCTGTAAGTTTCGTAGATAGGACCGGGCAACTGCTCTTGCTTCATTAACTGTAACCATACCAACATTACTTTTCCTCTTCATTAGTGCCAAGCAACCAACAAGTGCACCATGCAAGGCCTTCCAATCTGCCTGATGTAAATATAATTTCATATATCTTTATAGTGAACTCACCATACATTCAATGACAAAATTGTCCGCAATAACAAATTAACAATGGATATTTAAAAGTAAAAGCTACAGGCCCCGGATAAATACAAACCAGCTTGCATAGAAATTTCAAACCTCTATGCAAAATGGATATTTATTTAACAACTCCTCATACTTTGTCATGTTAAAGGTTCGTGTAGAAGGTTTCTAGTATAGATAACTAGATCTTTTCAAGATCCTAATTTAAGTTCATTGATCAGAAGATGGGACATAAAGCTAAGTGATAGAGTTTCCACTGGAAATGCTGACAGTTCATTATGTAATTGCCTACTTACCAGCCTTTCAGTGAAGAATCCTATCAAGCTACGTATGGAAGTATCATCTAGAGGCTTTGATGCAATACGTGTCAGCAACTCTGCAAGAAGTAGTATACCTGTAGGGCAGCAGGATACATAAAATATGTGAAAATCCATGCAATAAATATAGCTCAAAAAATGTATCGACAAATATAATGAAAAATTATACTTTGATAGGTTTGTGATAACAACATGAATAACAAAATTGTAAAGATGATTTGAAAGTTTCAGTGCATTTGCGTCCTAAAAGCATTGATATTCATTGAATTATATTTGGGCTGCCAATCAAAACCATATCTTATTTTTGTCCAATTCAGCTTCTTCTTCTTTTTTCTTTTTTGACAAGTAATAAGAGATTTGAATTAAAGTGCATCAAAGGGATGCAACATGTACAAAAAGACCATTGGCCAAAATAGAGTCAATAAAAAGAGTTGTATATTCTTTACACCTCCATATTACCAACAAAATTCAAATTTGGGCCTAGGTGGGCCTAAACCTTCCTGAGAGCCAACTACACATAAGAGTCACTCTTCAACCTATTCGACAGTTGCTCTACCCCTTAAAATGTTCTCCCATTCCTTCCTCCAGAAATCAACCAAAAACAAACAAAAAAATTCAATTATCCATGCTTTCCTCCTCCTCCCTATTATATCTCCTCACCTGCTATACAAAGCCTCTGCCACCCCCGACAGGGAAACCAAAGACAACCCAAATAGTCAAGATCAAAACCCAATTCCCTAAAAGCAGCATAATAAAAGATGATATGAGGCAAAAATTCTTCATCCTACTTGCACAAGTAACACCAATTAACCAACACATGGCTTTTTAATCAAATTATCAATAGTCAGGATTTTCTCATGCATGGTGGCCGCACCCCACAAAGAAAGCCAGCTTGACAGGAGCTCCACAAGACAAAATCACTTTCAAAGACTGCCTCTCAAAAAAGTCTCATAGAAAGCCTTCACTCCAAATTTGCCACCATGAGAATCTACCCATCGAACCTCATCCTGACCCTCCCCAACCACTCCTACTAAATAAACCACCTGTAAGAGATCCTCAAATTCACCAACTTCCCAATCCTGCAAAAATTCCTCTGAGAGATATTCCACAACACCCGATTAATCTCTGAATGAACATAGGCTGAAACGCAGCCTTTTGATCCCTTGCCAAGGAAAAGATAGTTGAAAAAGAATCTTCCAGCATCACCTACCCACACCACCTATGACACGAGAACTTCACCGTCTCCCCAACCTAGCCACCAACCTAACATGTCATACAAAATCGTCCCAAGGAAAAAGAACACCCTTCCAAAACCCACTACAATGAGAAAACGAAACTTATGATGTTGGCCAATCACCCCAAGCAGGCACATACATCACTGTCACCACACACCTTCAATCTATATCCCGCTCACAAGCAAATCTCTATAACCACGTCACAAGAGTGACACTCAAACTTCTAGTCTCCAAACCACATTCTCTGATGGGCAAGCACGCTACATGCCAATCTACATAGTGATATTTAACTCATTGCCAACACCTCCCCAAAGAAAGTCCCATTGCAACATTTCAAGCCTTCATCCAATTCTACTTCCCAGCAAGTAAAAAAGTTTTCGCGTACTAAATAAAAAGTTAGAAGGAAAAAAAGAAACCTATTAGTAACCATCTTTTGAAGCACAGAGCGATATGCATTCAGAAAATGTCTTTTGTGATTCTTTTCTATAAGTTTAAATTTCATATATTTCATTGTCTCCTCCAAAATTTGGAATCATCATTACTAAGAGACAATGCGCTCAAAAAAAAATCATAGCTATCACGAGAAAGCTAGATTAAAAAATTTGTCAAATCATAATTATTTAGGATACGTTGAACATACTAAAACATTAAAGCATAAATTTGGTGGTAGGACAACTTGCATAGAGGATTGTATACCCAATATACCAACATATTTCCTCTCTTTATTTGAAGATGCTGACGAAGTCTCTACCTGGAGGTACTTTTTGGAAGTTTGAAGCACAAGGAACGAGAGTCGTGAGAAGGCCAAGAATGGTTTAAGACTGCTAATGTTCCCTTCAAGAATATTACTATTCAGGGCAAACCTATAGAGCATAAACCGCTTCAGATCTCGAAATCAAGAATAAGTATTGTTACCCATACAACAATCAGACATCATTTTGGGTACAAGGTAGACATCTTTACCCTTGGAAAGTACCCTAGGTTTTCTCTTCGTGTTTGATTCAGAGCCTGAGGTGGATATAGAGCTCATTTCAAGGAAGACATGTTAGGGAGATCACCCTCTTGAAGGAGCCTTTCCTCACCTATTTTATGTCTCTAGATCAAAAAGTGGTATTCCTTTCCTCCCTTATGTTATTTCCTATGGTTTTGTTTTTCAAAATCCCAATGTTCCAAAATTATTATTACCATCAAACATCAGAACTTAGTCTCTTTTATGATGAGCATGCTATCTTCTCGTCCGGATAAGAGATATCAGTAGCAAGGAGACAAACGATGTAGCCCAAGCAGAAATGTTTTCTATACAACCTTTTAGAGGCATTATTATCCTGTGTAAGCTTTTTTAGACTTGTTTCAAGCAAGATTCTTTAGTTGGGAGTTTGTTGTTTCTAGTTGTTTCCTCTTTCCCCCTTTTACTCTTAGTGAAGGATGTGTCCTCCTTTGCTAGTACTTCAGTTCTCCTGTCTTTAGAGCTATGCTAAAAATTGAATTTTTTTAGGCTCTTTTCTGCAGCACTGTAAGGGGCCAGTGGCTATTCCTACAGCTCCTTCTAAGACATTTAAATGTTGAACCTAAAAACTCAAGCAATGACAGGTATTCACTTCTCCCATTCGCATACTGAAAAACAATTAATAAGCTTGTTCAAGTGAATCAAATCTGAATTAATATTGCAAGGAAACCAGTGCCATAAAGATACCAGTATCCAACAAATGTACGCTCAATGGGAGGGAAACTGTTTTCAAATATTAATCATCAAGGCCGGTCGACCTATATATGATTGATATACAAGCACCAAACAACAGAAGTCTCTAGTGAAAACACACACATCCAAATTCAATCCCTTGATTCATTTCAAAACAAACCACAAAAATTAACATATCAAATAAACAAACAATAAAATACCTCTTGCACGAATAACACTGTCTGTAGAAGTCAAATACATCTCCATTTCTCTAACCTACAATTCAGAGAGAGAGGGAGTATATAAAATAGGGAAGAAAAAAAAAAAACCCAACAATTTAATGACTGCAAAAAAAGTACAAAAATAATTATGAGAGAAGCGTACCAGTGTTTCTATATTTAACATGTTATTCTTCAAGAAAGTAGCAATTGCATCTAAACTTGCACCCTATAATGCAAGGACAAACAGAGCATGTTCAAATTCTCATATCAAAGCATAAAAATGCTAAGTCGAAACAAATAATTTGCCAACGCAGTATTATATGTATTGAAAGATTTATATTGCCCTAGTTTTGAGTAAGACTATGACTAAGCAACCTATGTACGAGAATGATCCTGCAATACGCAGAACATACACAAACCAAATGAGTTGAGATTGTTCCAAGCAAAAGATGAAAGAAAATTCAATGCAATTTCCCTCCATGGAGAAAAATATTTCTTGACACTCCGTTTGGTTGCTGAGAAATTGAAGTCTGTGAAGCAGATAGAATCTTGTATGCAATGGCTTATGCATTGTTATTGAACAACAAAAAGAATAGTTTCTTTTGCCTTTCCAGGCTTTTCACAGCAACCAAAAGGAGCATTTAGGAATTTACAGAAGTGAGTGAGCATTGGACCTGCTGAGTGGGAGAGCTAGAAGAATCGACGTACGATTCTATGTGCTTAATCCAGTGAGACGAATCGGCCATTGGATTTGAGAGAGAGAGAGAGGCTTAAGGGCTCCGTAGAGGTCCGAGGGTTTTGGGTTTTGAAGTTCCCCGAGAACGGGGAATGTGACGCGAGTCTAAAAGTAAAGGAACCCGCGAAAGTGGCCTACGGCATAATTTGCTTATTTACGACCGAACCTCTATAGGTTCACTTATTTATGAAAACAACCCCATAGTTGTTTATGTTTTGCTTTTATCAAACCTCCACCATTCTTATTTTTGTTTTTGTAAGCAGCCCTTTTCTGAACATGCTCAAAACAGAAAGGGGAAAGGTTGATGAATCTGCAGAAAAAAATAATAATAACAGAAGACATAGATAAATCTGTTGTGCCGGATATACTTATCCTGAAGAAGAAAAAATTTGCACTGAGTGAGTGCTTTGCCACTTCGATATGGAAAAGAGGAAAAGAAGTGGCCAGCCTAAATAGTATCGTATACCTAACAAATCATGTAAAATGACAATTGAAAATTTGAGTCAAGCTAACATTTTTAAAAGCCCTGGATAAGGCTAACTTATGATGAAAATACTATCAGCTGATAGATTTGCTAGGGCGGACATCCAAACTGTCAAATGATTTGGATCAAAAGCTTTACAAGATTTGATTCATACTCAAAAGCTTGCTAGAAGAACAAGTTCATATAATTCCCCAAGATAGGAATCGTGTCTGTTAAATTTCTACAGAGTATTTTGCCACTTTTTGGTTTGAGCGTTGCGTTTATCTGTAAAAAGCAGATAGAGAGAGTGAGGAACAACAAGTTAATTCCTCTTTTTTTGTTTTTCCGGTGATAACTGTCATCCTCAGCGGAATACATGTGTTTAACTGTCATACTCGACGAAATACATGTGTTTCAGGTGGTGCCTAGTGAAGATACAACAAAACCTCCCAAAAACAATTCAACAGCGCAACACCACCTACAGGTTCAAGATTTTACGCGGAAGTCATGTTTATCATCTGAGACTATTAGTCACTGAACTTGTCTCATCACGAGAAACCTCATCCAATCTGTCAAGAAATCCTTTCTGAACAGTCTCTTGGAGAATAGAATCATTGACACGTAGCGCATGAGTAGATGCTGCTTCAAACTTTGTCCACAACTCCTTTTTTAAAGTGTTCTCTCCAGGGCGCTTCCCTGTTCGAATAGTGCTTTCAGGCTCCTTCCACATGGGAGTGCTCTCAATTAGTGCTGAGTTACCACCAAGTTCTGTAGGAAAAGATATAAGTCATTAATTTCAGTTGAAATCAAGTTCAACATGTTCTTTGGATGAAAAGAAATATAATACCTTGATTACAAGATTTCCTGGGTAAATAATGATGACTTTGAACATCATTTCCCTTCACTGAAGACAAGTATGTCCGCTGATTCTGCATACAAGAAGTTCTTGGCAACTGACAATGGCTAGTAGAATTGGTCAAAATTCTCTCATCAGGCAGCTCCATCAAAACACAAGTTTTAGGAGGTGACATTAACCAATCTGGTGATGCTTCTACACCCTTCCTTCCATTTTGCAATTTATGAAGTGGTTGTATCCCGAATAGTTCCGGATATTTCAAAGCCCATTTCTCAGATGCTTCACTGCTGGAGGATTCAGAATTTTGCAACCCACTAAAACCTTGAATTCCAACAGGAAATGGGGTTGATTTTCGGACCCCATGATCACCTTTGTGAGATAGCTCAGAAATGGGTTCAAGCAATACACAAGACTTGGGTGGTGACATTTTCAGGCATGGAGTCATAACAAGCACAGAGCAGTCCTTTTTTGAGAATTTTGGTGGAGAAACAAAAACAGGTTCCTGAGTTCTTTCCCCCTTAGCCACAATAGAATCAGAAACTTTACCTGGGGTTTGCTTTACCGCTACACCTTCAAGCAGATAATCATTTGTATCCCCAGAAATAGCAATAAGTGATGGTAGCCCAACAGTAGTATTCAGTGTTGTCTCTTCAATTACCGACTTATATGAGCCTCGAAATCTGGATGAAAATGATTTTGGTCTTGGCAGAGGTGTGAGCAGGAACAGTTGTCTACCACCCTCAACTGTACAGTCAGCACGCCAAGACACTAGTGGCGAAGGAGAGACCAGTGAGTCAAGTTTCGTTTGCTCTGGACTATGAATCACATTACCTGTGTCTGCATTTACAGGGGGAACAGCTCTACTCACCAAAGACTGTCCCAACTGATTCTCAGAACCTATGGAGTGAGTGGAGAGTGATTTCTGGAATCTAGGAGGCCATGGCTGCACTTGAAAAACAAAATATCCATCATGCGTGCAACAAAAAGGATGCAAACACAAATATGCTAACAGAAATCAACAAGAGCATCAACCTTCAAAGAAGATTGGATTTCAGACAAGACTTGCGTGAAGGATTCAATTTCCTTACTTCCCTTAATGCTTGTCACTTTAACTTTGAGTGCTTGCACAACAATTTCATCAATCTGCAATAAACACATTAACTAACACACTGCTTACCCACAAATTGAAGTAAATTGAAACAACTTAGTTTGCAGACAAATGGGGAAATAAAAATTTTGAAGGCCAGCTAAATAATGAAAGGTTAAAATGCACTCATTTTAATAAAATTGATGATAAACATAGAAAAATAGTCCATATTCAATCAACATCAAGTGAGCAAATGAGTGTGTATGAACCATAATTACTGGAATAAGATACAGAACCAGGAAACGAAAAGGGAAAATTAAGTGTAAAATGCAATTCAAAATACGATCAGAAATGAGAAGCAAGAAGTCATGGAATATTTGGAACTCAAAAGACTTGCTTTTTTTTTTTTTCTTTTTTGACCAGTCTCAAAAGACTTTGTTACAACAAAATGTTAATAGAACCAGGGAGTATGTATCTCTCAAATATGCAAATAACCAACCTAATACTGTAGTTTGCATCAAAGTCCAACTGGTGTCTTTGCTGTAATGATGTTCCTATGGTTTCCAAATTTAAGGACATGCTTTGGGGCAAACACAATGAGTCACAACAAGAACTTTTAAGAAATTAACCAGGCAAATCAAAACAGATTTGTGGCCATTCCAACACTTTCATCATCCAAGTGAATATTTTCATTATTTAATTTCTGCTTTCGATCCCTTGATACCATAGGCATTACATTTGTTCAGTGTTCTTTTCTTTCTCAATCCACACAGACAGAAATAAAAGGAAAAACAGAAATAATCAAATAACTACGGTAAGGGTGAGCTTATAATCATTGAACAAACATGAATCCATCATAAGCTACCATTTAAACTTCAAAGGAGAAAAATAAACTAAATCTTCATGCCAAACTGGTACGCACAGTATTAGGGCCACGCTAATCAACAAGGTAAAATACAATACATGCACACTAAGTATGAGATTGTTATAACTCATGCCCATTGTTTTTCATTTAATCAAATTCAAACACCTAATTAAAAGGAACACATAACAATGATTCCATTAACTTCAAATTCCCGATAAATATAGGATAGCCAGAGGCTCATACCCAAGGTGTATCATATGGAAGTTTCCATAGCCGAGGTGAAGGTTTCAAATCCCACATTTGATGTGATCAAATGGTTTTACCAGTAACAATATGAATACCTTGATATATATGTATATATCAAGATATATATGTGTGGATATGATAAATTCTTCATTGAGACGTGCTATAGCTAAAACTTGAAACTATGTAAAGAAATATCACTACACACAAGAAATTCACACTACCGTACCATGAGAAAATAAAAAGTAGCCAAGCAAAACGAAAATGAACATTAAAAAAAATTCTTTTCGTTTGGCATTGAGTTCTGAATCTTGTGATGTGATAAGGAACTTTTTAAAAATGGAGTTTATCAGCGGAACAATGCCAATACAAAGCCACAAAAGACAATAAGTTAAAAGCGTAATCTATATAGCGGAACCAAATACAGATACCACAGGGGTTTCAAATGAATCTAGGGTTTTTATTTCCTCCCAAGCAGTGTTCCATAGAAAATGAACCTTCGCTCTCTCTCTCTCTCTCTCTCTCTCTCTCTCTCTCTCTCTCTCTCTCTCTCTCTCTCTCTCTCTCTCTCAAACTGTTGCTGACTTTTTCTCCCTAAAATTACCAGCCTTTGATCTATTAAACGAATTACCTGATGAATGAGAGAGGATAGATCAGAGTGCACAAGAAGCAGGCGGTCGAGGGCGTCATCTTCGATTCGATCGTTATCGGGGGCTTTCTTCTTCACGGATTTCGAGGGCCTTACGCCATTAGAGACGTCCCTCAATGGTTTCCTCGTCGATTTCGCATTGGTTTCGTTCTTCGGCATCTTCGATCTCTTTCCCAACGGTAACTACACTTCACAGCCCCCTCTCTGTCACTCTGTCGCCCTCACTCTGTTTTCGCTATTCTGTATTTGGTTTGAATTTTATTCTCCAGGCTCCGCTGGGCGGGCCAAATTCCAGTTGGATCTTTTATTTTACTTTCTATTTTTTATTTTGGATTTCCTCTAATTATTATATTTTATTTATTCGTTAGAACATTTTAAATATATCATATGAAGTCAAGTAATGGACCAATGACAATTAAAAGCAAATGAGTCTTATACACCAGGTCAGCCTGGTACCCAACGTACCCCATTTATTAAAAGTTGACACATTATAACGAATTCTAACATACAAAGTGTATGGAATTTTTAGGAATGTGTGAATTAATTTGACAAGTACAAATTATCTGCAAAATAAAAATACCCAATACGTTCAATGGGTAGCTACCAACTCAACTAGATCCCACCAACAATTGATAGGCTCAGTTGAGTTGGTGGTTGCCCATTGGGTGTGTTAAGCAGCCGTAACTGCTCTTAGTGTTTCTCAATAAAATGATAATGAGAATGCGTCAACTCTTTTTTGGGCCGAAAACACTCCGATGATTAAGTTAGTAAATTTGATCATAATTAATCGAATAAAATATTGAGATATAGAACTCAATTAAACTTACCTTGCCCTTTTAGTGCATGAAATATTTATAAGTTTCAGAATGCCATATACCTTTGGGAATTGGAGTTTCTTTCCTCCTAAGAATATCTCTTTTCTTAGTCAATTTAATGTATTAGACTTATCATTTATTTGTTTTAATTCTCTTAGGAATAGGATTTGTACTCTGGACCTATTAGTCCTTCTATCATTTGGATTAGAATCCTTGGATCAACCCCTCTGAGTCCTAACCTCTGTTCGGCATGGGCCGATTTGCAAGGTTGACAACCTTGAGCGACCTCCCTGTGTTGGACTTCACTCTGTCTTGGGCTTAGTTCTTATTAGGCCCACAATTGCCCACAACCCTTGCACCCTGTTTGGATCGACTGGGGGACATGGGCTGAGTTTTGTATTTATGACTTGTCTCTACATCTCCCATCGGTTTAAGAATCCACGCACTACATGGCAACTCTTTGATCCGTCATTTCCATTCTTGGTTGGATTGAGATTTTTAGTGAGAGAGAAAACAGTCTTGCCCTAACATTGTAACTTCCTCTAACCTTGCTCTCTCTTTTTCTTACCCTCCTCCTCCATGGTCGTCCCCTGATGGCGACTTGCCTTAGGAAGTTCGTGGTCGCCCCCTTTATCGCTGCCCTTAAGGCTAGATATGGGATTGCTGACCAAGTCGGGCTTGAATTAGTTGCCTCCGACGACTATAAGATGGAAGAGACCAAGAAAGGGATGCCCTTCCCCGTGATCACTATCGTAGAGGGCAACCTTAAGTTTCCCTTGTACCCCTTTTTAGCAAAATTTCTCCATCACCATAATGTGTCTCTGTCCCAAGTACACCTGAATGTATATAGGATTGTCACGGGGATCCTAGGTGTTAACCTAGGTATCACGGGTTGCCACCTGTGGCATGTTTGGGCTCGCAAAAGACCTTGGTGTAAGGCATGTCTGAGCATGGTTGGCCGATGGCATAGCAATCTCGTAATTTATATTTTCTATATTTATTAAATTTATGAATTATGACTCATCGAGAGGACAAGATATTTTCTTCTGCAAGTTTGGAGATAGCTCATAATGTTACTATAAAGGGGGTCTGGTGTTGACTCTACCATCCCTTAGTGATACTGAAAGGGACAAGACTCAAGTGAGTCCCCTAAGGGAGTAGGCGAGACTTGGGGGTTGGTTATGGCATATGTCTACAATGCTCATGCTAGTCAATGGGCTAAATGGGCGGCATTATGTCCGGTGGGGCAGATGTTGGGCATTGGTGTTGAGGATGGAGTTGTGACATTCGCATCCATTATGCCGCATTCATGCCGTGGTAGGGCTTATGCTCATGACGGATTGAGCCTCAGTGTGCACACTTGCATGCCGTGTGTCTCGTGTGCACTTGCGCATTAAGTTTAAGCTTATGAACAAGGTCGCTTGGTTTGATTAGCATTGATGTCGCGGGGCACTATGTTGTGGACTTATCAGTTGTTATTCAGTTGTGCCTATGCTTGTAGGCAATAATTTTGATGTGGGGCGCTAAGAGCTTCATGGATGGAGGCGTCGTGCCTAACGGGTGATACTTGGCTTACGCGTATATCTGGTTGCACATTGTTATCTTGCTTGTGTTTCGAGAGGGACTAGTGCTAAGCATATTGTTTGTCATGTGTAAGCGCATTGGAGATTGGTGTTGCTATCGCCTATAGCTTGGGTAAGTCGTATGGCTTGAGCATTGGAGGACGAAGCTTAACAAGATGTGCGGGGCATTACAGATGGATCCTGAACAAGAGCATAGTTTTACGTCTCAGCGTTTGAGTTTGGCAGGACTATTGCTTGGCGCATAGTCGCCTCACGGGTTATTTCCGCTGTGTATGATCATGGCGGGTCGCATAACTGTCACCGTGTGGTGCCCATCTTGCCAGCCCGCGAAACTTGACTTTTACTATACTCTGTGGTCGAGGGTAATAGTTGGAAGGTTTACCTTAAGGAGATCAACAAGAGTAGAGAAATAGTGAAATGCCTCCTATCTTTGGGTAAGAGCGTAGATGATGTCAGAGTCTGGGTTTTTTACCCTTGGGAGTTTGGTGATCGTCCTACCAACCAGATGTTGTCGGTACGATACCGTAGAACCCCCAAAGAATTAGGTTTGTGTCGACCTCTTACTTTTTACGCGTATTGATTTGTACACTTCTAATCTATTTTGTTTTAGCATTTTCAAAATTCAGTAAGAAGGGTACAAATAAGGCGTCGTGGGGAGTTAATTTGAGCGACCTGCACAAAGTTTTAAATTATCAAGGCTAAGGTTGGCTTCGCGATATTGCAAAGGCCCCTCATATCTTACTCAACTACACACTCTGGGTTTTGTCCTTCACAACCTCTTCCGAAATTCCTCCAAGCGTAATTGCTCAACTAGCTAATGAAGGTGTAATTGGTGATTTTGCTGAAATTTCGGTCGAGATCACGATCGAACAAGTACTTCTTAACAATCAAGTGACTGTTACTGATTTGCCCGCTGATGCACTATCGATAATCAAGGGTGCGGGGACTCAAATTGTTGAAGATGTCACCCCAGTGACCTCAAGGGTTGCCTTTCCAAACTGGGCGTCATTCGAGTTACCTACAGTCTCTGCTGATGAACCTCTCAACACTTTTGGCGGTGAGGGATTACTTGACATTATCTCTTCTGAACGACTGAGTTCCTCTAAGTCGGCATCCACATCGACTCCATATACCGTGCCTGATCACTGCGCTACAGTCAAGATTAGGAAGAAAGGGAAGCTAGCTTTTCCTTCATTTTCAGAGTTTGTTACTTCTGACAAGATGAATTTGAAGGAGCTGATACTGCAGAAGGCGACGGAGAAACTGAAGAAGTCGGGGAGGTGATTACACCCTAAAAGTGTAATCATAAGCCTTTAATTTATACTTTGTTAGACTTATATTGTAATTAATTATCTTATTTTTGTTATATATTTATTTGAGTATGTTTTATATGTGTTTTGTAGGTTATATAAGCTAATAAAGGTAAAAAGAAAGCAAGAATAATCAAAGTGGGTTCAAGGCGAATAATTTGTTCATGAAAATTCAAACCTGTCTCGGTATTCTAGCCATAACTTTTTGTTCCGATGTCCGATTGAGCTGATTTTTACGACATTGGAAAGAAGACTTCAAGCTCTACAACTTTACGTCTAATGTGCATCGGTTGAATCAAGCTCTAGAGTGGTCAAATAATTATTCAAAATTTCTACAGTCGAACAGTGTGAATAGTACCCATCCGAACGGTTACTGTTCACCGTTCGGACGATTACTGTTCATGAACAGTACCCGTTTGGACGGTGAACAGTAATTGTCTGGATGGGTACTGTTCACCGTCCGAACGGACTTTAAACGGGTGTCGAACGCACCGTCCAGACGGTATTCGGATGGTTACTGTTCATCCAGATTGTGTTTTTTGCGTCTGAAGCGGCGTTTTTAGGGTTTTTTATAAAGTCTTTGAGTAGTTAGGGTTAGTTTGAGCAAAGGGGCAGCAGGAGAGCTCTTCCAAGGTTGGTTTTTCATGTTTTTATTTATTTTTAGTTTAGATTTATGTTTGTAATATTAATGTAAGAGTAGAAATTGTAATTTTCTTTCATTGTAATGTATTTTCGCTCATTTTCTTGCCATTTTCTCTCACTTTCTTAGCAACCAAACACTAGTTCTACATAGTTTAATGTTAGATTTATCTTTATTTATGCTCTTCGTCATGGATTTTAGTAGCTAAACATCACTTGGATGTGGGTGTGAAGATCCACCAAGGATCTTCAAGGGTTGAAAATAAGATGTATGAACTTTAAAGCTATATCCTTAGAATTCTATGGTTTCATTTGATTTAGTATGAGATTCATTGGAAAACTTAGATTCATAACCCCTCTTGGCAATATTTATGCACAAATCAATATTTGGTATAGGTATTGCACATGTCCAAGGTTTGATTCTAGGGTGCTAGTCATATATTTCATCTTTATACTCAATCAAACATAAACCCAAGTATTTATGGTCAAAATCTTCCGGATCAAGAATCCAAGGTGCGATTATTGATTTGAGTTATAAAACTCTCATTTGAAACCCGTGTTGTGAATTGGTAGATTGAATCAATCATATTCAAGCTCTCCATTTTAATTGCTTTAAATTTAATTTCAATTTGCTTTACTTTAATGGCCTAGTTAATTACTTTAATTTCTATTGCATTAGTTTAGTAATCCAAAACCTCCATCAAAAACCAAAAGATTTTCGGTCATTTTATTTTATATCTAATTCCCCACATAATTGCAAATCAATCATAGGTTAGGTTAACGTGAGTTGAGTACTAGAGCCTATATTTGGCTAGGTCCCTTGGGAGAGAACGATATCGGATTACCGGGTTATACTTTATCGCGACTCCCGTACTCTTGCGGGGTGCTAACTCCATTTTGTAGGTTTCGGAGCGAGTCAGGAGGCCGAAGGCTAATGCAATAAAGTCCATACCCTTTCCTCTTACTGCTGTAGAGGTTGGCTCCCTATAACCTAAAAAACAGAACGAGGAGATGAGGTCATCAAAGAAAAAGTCGATGGCAGAGGATATTATTGAAGATCCAGCTCCGAAGAAACAAAAGCTCGTTCCAACCAATCAGGGCGTGGGTGCTAGTGCCGTAGCCGTCGAAGCTGACTTTATAGTCATCAAGCCAAATATCGGCGGCCATTGCATGCTAACGCATGAGTCTATGATCAACTCCGTCAAAGTAGCAATGGGGGTAATACAGAGTGCTCTCCAGAAAGTTGATATTGATCTACTGGAATCCAGTAATAATTTATTGATTTTCCATGGGGCCTTTTTCTCCTTTGTGGTAAGTTATTCGGTTTCTATATGTCCTTTTTTGTAATGTTCGTTATGTACCTGATTTAGCAAGTATTTTTTACTTTTAGGGCTCTCTCAAAGCTTTGGAGGTCATGCGTCATTTTCGAGTTTTATTTGATGAGCACGAGAAATCCATTGAAGAGCATACCAAGTTAAAGGAGGAGTGAATTGAATTAAAGAAGGCCCAACTGTTAACTACAAAGGAGGCCGAGAAGGTGAAGATTGCCCTAAACCGGGTCACTGTTGATCTGAGCAAAAAGAGTGCCGACTTCTCGAAGCTAGAAGCTGACAATGCTATGCTCTCGATGGACATGTACAAAGCGAAGGCTAAAGTTGAAGGACTCCAAGCCAATCTTACAAAAGTTAAGGCTGAGGCCGTGGCGAGTTATAAGCAAGGCATGACGGATAATGCTCAAGATTTTGCACAGCAAATGCTTGATCTCTCTTAGTTGATCTTTGTCCAAGGCTGGGAAGGGGCTCTGAAAGAAATGAATGTCGAGAGCTCCTCTCTCCTCTAGAATAATATTTTGAATTACTTTGAGACTGCCATGGAGGGTGATCCTAAGGATGTATCCAAGACAGCTGAAGGAACAGACATCCCAGTGGACTCGGCTACTAATGTATTGAAAACTGCTGAGGTTGATGCTACAGATACATCACTTGTTATTCCATTGACTGAGCCTGCTGTTATTGATTCGGTCGATCCTGCTACGAAACCTACTGAAGACATTGTTCCCTAGTTTTAGGGTTTTTACTTTTTGTTTTAAAATTATTGTACCTCTTTCATTTCTTTTAATGAAAGAAGATTCCTTTGCTTTAGATGATTCTAGTATCGCTTATCTTTTATACGAATACAGATTCTACTATTTTGCTTAACTTTGGTAATTATAGGATACTTTGTTTTCTTTTGTTTAGCAAAATCGGGTTATTATACTTCGGTTCTTTTTTAGTTTGGTCTTTTTCAGCCTATCTGCCCAATTTGGACAGGATCAAGATTTTACACTTGAATTTTTGGTTAAGGCCTTCATTGGCTGACCTGCCCAATTTGGATGGGACAAAGGTTTTACAATTGGTTTTGTATTAAGGCCTTTATTAACCAACCTGCCCAACTTTGACAGGACCAAGGTTTTACACTTGGTTTTTTATTAAGGCCCTTATTAGCTGCCTTGTCCAATTTGAACATGACCAATGTTTTACCCTGCTTTTTGTTTTGCTTTCCCTGATGCTTCTTTCTTAGTGTAGCTTCAAATATCAATCGTTGAATCAATACTTCTTTATTGAAAATGTACAACTTGTGTGAATAGAGGAGACATCAAAGTGAACTTTCTACTGATAGAACTTTTTAAGATTATTTGCATTCCAAGGTCAGGGTAGCTAACGCCATTCTTTGATAGTCTCTACCTTGGTTTTTGTTTTGCTTTTCCTGATACTTGTTTCTTAGTGTAGCTTCAAATATCAATCGTTGAATCAATACTTATTCATTGAAATGTACAACTTGTGTGAATAGAGGAGACATACAAGTGAAATGTCTACTGATAGAACTTTTTAAGATTATTTGTATTCCAAGGTCGGGATAGTTGGCTCCCTTCTTCGACAATCTCTAGCTGATATACCCCCACACAGACTTGGGATGCAATTCTGTATGGACCATCCCAATTAGGACTCAGCTTTCCATCTACTGAATTATTCGTTGCCCCTAGTACCTTTCTAATACTAGGTCTTCGGGAACAAAAGTTTTTGGCTGAACTCATTTGTTGTAGGATCGACTGAGTTGTTAATGATAACCTGTGAACTTGAGTTGGGCCACCTTTCTATTTGCTTTAATGAGGTACAAGTCTCTTTCCAAGGTCTGATCATTCAGCCCGGTGTCGAATGTTGCCGATCTAATTGTTGGGAGTCCAAATTCCAAGGGTATAACTATTTCGACCCCATATGCCATTAAAAATGGAGTTTTATCAGTAGACCTCCTCGAAGTGGTTCTATAAGACCATAGGACACTGGGCAACTCTTCTACTCATCTTCTCTTAGTTTTTTTTTTCAGCCTATTTTTTTATCCCATTCAGCATTGTTTTGTTAGATATCTCGGCTTGCCCATTACACTGTGAATAGGCTCGTGTTAAGTAATAATTTCTGATGTCGAGCTCCTTGCAGAATTCCTTAAACATATTTTCGTCGAACTAAGTGCTATTGTCCGAGATCAGTGCACACGGTGTGCCAAACCTTGTGACCATATTCCTCCAGGTGAATCTTTTTGCGTTTACCTCCCTTATGGTTGACAACGACTCAGCTTTCTTCCCACTTGGTGAAATAGTATGTTGTGACAATGAGGAACCTCTTGTTTCCGTTATACATGTTAGATGATTTTATTTAATAAATACATTTAATAATGCACATATAGCTACTTAAAACTGATAATTACCTTAAAAAAGAATTTAAAATTTTAAGTTAGGGAAATTTGATTTACTTAGATTACTTTAATTTCGTTAAATATTTACTAATTATGAATAGAAAGTAATTTTTATATTTTATGGTTAGAACAATTCTATTATGAGACATATAATATTATTACTTAAAATTTTAATTTTTTTAATTAAATGAAGGACTTTCAAAATTATAAGGGAAAAACCTAAAAAAAATTAAAAATAAGAATACTGATATTTTAAATTTTATGTAAAACTTTTCAAAATAAGATGGATTTTAGTGAAGTTTTATTAATCATGAAAAAATTAAAAGTTTATATATTTTATGGTTAAACCTACACTATTATAACATATTTAATATTAGTAATTTCAAAATTTAAAAAATAAAGAAAATTATATTGGATCTTTTAACATTAAAGAATATTAAAGACCCAACAACATATTGTTATAAATAGATAACTATAAATAGACATTATATTAGGCCTTGTTTGATAACTCTATTCAGCACTTAAAACTGAATAGATTAAGTAAAAATAAAATAAGCTAGTTTGATAACCTAAAATAAGAAAGCTAAATATTTGAGGTGCTAGACAAAAGTAAGGAACAAAATATTAAGTAGCTTCCCCATACTTATTACTTTTTACTTAACACGCTCAGCTTTGATATTTTTTTCCAGACCTAATTTTGCTCTCGCCTCCCTCTCTTCTTATTTTATAGAACGAACACCAGAGAACCAGATATTGAAGTTCTTCTCAACAAAACTTTTCACCATCTCCAAGTTCTTTCTCTCTCTCTCTGTACATGGGTTTTCTCAATTATTTTGTATGTGTTTACTCTTTGCTCTTCTTTTTAATTTTTTTTTCTTTGTTCTTTGACTGAATCTGTATTTTTTTCTTTACTGATCTCCTCCCGTTTTGCCTCACTCTCCTCTTTTTTTTTTTTTTTTTTTTTCTTCTTCTCCCTTATGTTTTGCCTCTCATCCTCTAATCCACCTCCTCATTTTTTTTTTTTTCGTTTTTTGATTCTTTTTTGTGTGTGGGAGATTGGTTTGCGACATGGGTGGTGGTTAACGTCATCCCACGTCCAATTCTTCTCTTTGACTCCTTTTTTACTTTTTATTTATTTATTATTTTACCCTTGAATCAATTGAGATTTTGATTGATTCTCCTAGAATATATATATATATATATATATATATTATTTTGTCTATTCCTTGCCAAAGTGAATCACATGAAACTGCCAATCAATTGAAAATTATTTTATGCATCACGTGAGTGCATCCAAATTCATAACTTTAGGATCTTGAGTAGATTGAATATAAATCTATTTACTTGTATGGATGCTTCTGGTGATGGTGGTAGAGCAAATTGGAAAATAAGTGAATTTAAGACTTCAGCTTTTTATACATATCAAACAACTTATCTGATTCAGTGTTTAAAATTTAATACATATCAAACAGCTTATCAGCTTAAGAAATTCAACATTCAATTTTTAGGACTTAATTTCTAGTTTTCAGTTTTTAGTTTTCAACTTTATCAAACAAGGCTTTAGTCTGAATAGCATAATAATGTGTGAAAACTTATTTAAAGTAATAAGTGCTATGTCAATATTACCAAATATCTAATAGTTTGAATTTTGAAAGAAATGTAAGATTTAAGAAAAATATGGTAAATTATATTTTTAACCAATCAAATTGTACCAATGTAATTCCAATATCCAAAAATTTAATTTTTAGAAATTTTAATGGTATGACTTTAGGAAATATATAATAGGATTTAAAGGTTCATCTATATATTATATATAATTCTATTAGTGAGAGTTTTTAGGCTAACCAATCAAATTGCAACATGTGATATTTTAATATTATAAAAAATACAAAGTTTGTAAAAATTAGATTGAGAGTTTAAGGCTCAAACACCTCTTAACCTATTGCTAAAATATACATTATAGATATTTGATTAAAGCATCTTCATGCATGTAGTTAAACTATGAATTGCCCTTACTTATCATCCGAGGTTCGATCATGGTCATGTAGGAGTGGCTATGAGCCTGATGACCTGCTAAGTCCGTCCAAGCCTGCCCATATTTGTAGAGCCCATTATTTTTAGATCTGATTATGTTAATAGGTAGGCTTAGAAAATATGTTTGAAGCCTGGTGTGGCTCGAAATATATTATAAATAATATACTATATATTTTAATATGTGTATGTAATTAATTTTTATGTTATTTAAGTTTAATTTTAGAAAAGAAAATGATTAATTAAATAAATTTTGTATTAAATGAGCGGGCTTGATAATTTAATTTTTTAATTAGACGGGCTTGGGATTGCATTTTAGGCCCAATGAGAGTAATTTCTAGCTAGACCCGGCCTAACCAATGTCTACAGTCACCTCCCGAGGCCTTTGAAATTTCGAATGTATTAAAAAAACTACCAATTGAATTTTTTTAAAAAGAAATCAAGCGTAACTTTTGATTTTAAGACTACTACATTTTAAAGTAAATCTTTATGCTTTCGGTTTTTAATGTCAATTCTTGATTACTCTTATCAGCGTCTTATGACTAAATAAAAAAATCCTTTTAATTAGGCAACTACTTTTATTTGTTACAACATACAAAAATAGTAAAAAAAAAAAAGGGCCTCGCATAATCTTAATTGGTCGGGGTTTTTGACTGGGCCAAGAGGGATTCACAATTAATTTTCTTTTGCTATTTTTAATCAGTAATCACAAATCTTGTTCCATTGCCGCAATTTATGAATCTGCCAAAATAGAAGGCAATACTTATATGAAAACGTTGAATGATTATTGGTTAGGAATCTTGGATCTTCTTGGAATTATTTAATAAATATTTACGCATATTAACTAAGTATATTCTAGGTTCCTTTTAATAACTTAATTACCTATTTAAAATGACTTAACCTATGTAAGCACAGTATATTTTAATAACTTAATTATCTATGTAAAATTTTAAACCAAAGCCACGCCAAAATTTTATTCATGTATACTGTCAGTTTCAATTATCTTCCAAAGCTAGAAATGAGTATCAAAGATAATATTAGGCTTATGCTATTTATCATTTTTTAAGAGTAATAATATTGTGATAATAACTCATAGCATCATCTTTATGACATTAATTAATTATTTCTGTTTAATTGGAATTATGTAATATAGAAGAGCAATTAAGTGCATTAAACCTGACTAAACAAGTGCCCTTTAGCATTCACCAATTACTTTAAACATATCCGTTTAAATAGTACATTTATTTTCTCATTTTTTTTTGCTAACCGGGTACCCGGCCAACTTACGTCTCGACTAATCCTGAAACTTGTACAATTCTCATGTTCCATAGAAACCAAAGAATTACTGGGTTCAATACCTCATGGTGGCTTCAAAAAGTTGATAGCATCTAATCGTGCACTATTTCTCTGTTTAAATAATACATTTAACTCCTTGTAATAGTTGGCTCATGGTTGAGTTTTGGTGTGTTGAAGAATGTATAGTCATGTACCATCACTCAAAAAATTTCATACTTTTTATTTTCTATTCGAAGATCAAGACCCATCATTTTATAGAATTTTCATAAATGCATTACTCTTGAAAAACCTTAATTTGATCTAAAGCATTTTACCATAATGCCTCAACATTTTCTTGAAATATTTTTGGAAGTATTCTGACCGGCCATCAAATCTTTTTGCCCAGACTTCAGATTCCTAAAATTGTTAAATAATATTGATTTTGTTTGTTTGTATGTATGTATGATTTTTCTATGACGATTATCACCAAACAGTAATTTTATATCTTTGCAAAATATTAAGTTAAAGACACACATTAACATTTTGAAAATCTAACCGGATTAACCGGTTTAACCGGTTGAATTATCAACTGGTCTAGGCAACGATCCGGTCAACTCTTTAAAACCGTTTAGACTACAGAACCGTCTTAAATAGTGAAAACTAGAATTAACTGTGGTTGAATCAGCTACCCGTTTAAACCGTTCACGATTGGCTTGAACTGGCCGGTTCTACAAATCAGTGAAAAAAAAATTATATCTTCAACCTGATCCTCTAATTCACCCTTCATAACAAAGTTAGTTTCTAAAATAAACTCACAATCTTCGTCAGTAGACAAGAATTGACTATAAAATCGTTATTCAAATGTATTTAAAGATCTAAAGAATGAAACATCAAAATCATTTTAGAGAGAGATCTGGACATCTGACTGTTACTAGACACCGACGATGGCGATAGAAGGAAGGGCGCCATCACTTTCCTAGGCTTTGATTTTGTCCTTATACCGAGAAAAAAAATGCAATGTGTTTTTCACCATTTTTCTAATTTTATATAATGTTTGGAACTAGGAGAAAAGAGGGAAAGAGAAGGAAATAAAAACTCACTGTTTGCTTTTAATTTTTTGTTTAATTTTACTTATGAGAGAAAGGGAAGTAAAATGAGAGAAAGAGAGAAAATTTTTTAAATCACTCTATCCTTCTCTCTCTTCTTTCTTTTTACTTTTTTCTCATTTTCTCCACAAAATGAAACAAGAAAAGAAAAATAGTTTTTCTTCATTTTTTCTCTCTCTTTTTCTTCTCTCTCCCAAGTTCCAAACAGGCAGTACTTATCAAAAGATTTAGTTTTTAGGTAATTATTTGTAATTTTAATGCATATATTTATTTATTTATATTTTAAAATATATTTATAATGTAAAAATCACATCACGATTTAATTTCGAATTGATTCTGATTGACCGAATTAAATTGTTGAACCACCTGTAAACCAATCTTTTTTTTCGATTCGCCCAATGTTATTAATTCTTGGCCGTAAGCCTAACTGGACAATTATGGTACGTACGATGGTCCCTGCTGCACTATCCACTAGCTAATAGTTACCATGTCAAATTCCTCTATTTCATGAATATGGACGCGAAGGTTGTCAAGGGGGAAACCTCACATGATTGAAACATGCAGGACAATAATAAAAGTCCACAGCGGAAGGACGCTACACGGTGGGCCAATTAAGGCTGTGTTGTTGCCGTCCGTCTAATATTTACCAATACATTTTTGTTGTTATATGCATTTTTTAACAATACAGTCTAATATTTTGTAATGTGAAATGGTTAACTTAGAACTCTACAAATTAAATTGAGTGTTCTAATGTATCCTGGCAGACTTTACAGGTCTTGATTTTCAAAATCAAAAAATAATTTTTTTTTTTTTTTTGCCATGAAGAAGAAAGGTTTTATTAGAGACCAATCAGTCTGTAAATAGGAGAGTACCAGCGAGTGAAAATTTTGTGCTCTAGCTCTCTGAGAGACTTTAGCTAGCTGTACGTGTTGTTATTTCACAACCATGCGCAGTCCTATTCCCATCCCTCTTAACAAACATGAACCACAATCATGCATGGAAAGAACTAGGAGCATATGACAGTCATGCTGGGGCGGATCTACTAGGGCGAGAGAGAGCAGCTGCCAACTCTCACTATTTTTCAACTTTTTTATTTATATTTATTCGACCTTGAGTCGTAAATATAGTGCATTGCCCACATTAAAAGTACTAATACGTACATTTACCCCCACTAAATTTAATAACGCTTATATTTGCTCTCTGATGAATTCTATTTTTTTTTATTTTATAGGTGATCATAGATTTATTGAGAGGTTTAACTTTTTGTACGTAGCATGTGCATATACAGAGACGGTGCTCTATTATTTGACATCTTTAATATGATTATCTCTTCATTTATCAAATAAAATGAATTGTCAATTAAGAAACAATTTTGTCTACAATTCTCTGTGAACTTTTTCTTTACTAACAAGATTCCTAAATCCGCCCCTACAGTCATGAAGTACACATAAAGAAAATTTCCTATTCAAAGCATTGATATATAGCTTTGGATCAAACTCCACCAACACTTGTTGCAAATTCTAAGTTGAAGATAATATCATACCTTCTTTACTCTATCTGCCAAACCCTATGCAACTCGATAGGAGCTTTTACGCACGTACCCATATACCGCAACCATAACTACCTTGCCGAGCTTAGAGCCTCAGAAAAAGAGTGGACATATCCCTAGTCTTGCTACCGAAATTCTTCCACACTCCTGAGTATGAATCTAAAATGGAGAGATCATCCATGACTTCTGAGCCTCTGGATAATAGAAGAAAAGGAAGATCGCCCAAAGAAACAAAAAAATTTACGAGACAAGATAACTGCATACAATTTTTTTTTTTTTCTTTTTGACAGAAGGAAAGACGCACACGGCAGGCAGCAAGTAAACCCACACATAACTCCGGAGATACAATTCATGACTCGAACCAACCGGTCAAAAGGAGAAGGTTTGGGGTTGTAACTGTATACTATTTAACAGCACCAAAACTCAAAATGTTGGAGATAAAGATAAGCTTATCTGGATAATTATGGTACGATTCCATCCTTAACTTGCCAATTTCTTTCATCCCATGAATCTAGACGTGAATGCGGTCAAGGGGGGGAAAACTTCACATCTCACGTGAACGGTAATAGAAGTCCGCAACGTCAGATGCATGTGGCACGTCCTCACTCGCGTCATCTATATCCATTGTCACATACCTAACATAATATATATATCAACGCCATTCTATAGATCAGAGGAAGAGAATTCGATAGAGAGAGAGGAGAGGAGAGGAGAGAGAGAGCTAAACTGAAACATGCCAGAAAGCTTATTCAGAGAGACTGCAATCCCTCAGCAAAAAACCTACGACGGAGATCTCTTCCCTACAGTCCTATCTCCAAATCACAACAGTCCTACACTCCCGGCTGACCTTTCGCATCTCACAGAAGCCATCGAGACTCACAAGCCATGGCTTGAAGCACTACTACACCAAACCGGGGCTATTCTCTTCAGGGGCTTCCCAGTTAAAACAGCCTCCGACTTCAACAACGTCGTCGAAGCTTTTGGCTTCGAAGAGTTGCCGTACGTCGGCGGTGCAGCCCCGCGGACAGTGGTCGTCGGTCGGGTTTTCACGGCCAATGAGTCTCCTCCTGATCAGAAAATCCCTTTTCACCATGAAATGGCTCAGGTACATTTTTTTTTTCCACACATGGCTATGTTTCAATCTTCGATATATTATAAAAACAAAAAATAAAAGTGAAATAAAATTACTTATATATGCATTTTATAAATCATTAAACAAAAAATAATTCAGATTTTCGTAACCCACTAAAAATAAATAAATTTTGGTTATTTCACTTCATTTTATTTATCTTTTCCTGTTCCTTTCTCTTACTCTCCATAAATCTAAGATCCAATTGGGGGAAAAAAAATATCAATGCTGCATAGTGCTGTTCACTTGTTACTAAAATTAATCATGATTATCAAAATTTTAGATAGCCTTTTCAATTATTCTTTGGATATTTTTTCTCTAGAATTTCTTTTGTTGATTGTCATTCTCACTGGGTTGTTGTTAACTGTAGGTTCCCAAGTTCCCATCCAAATTGTTTTTCTTTTGTGAAGTAGAACCAGGAAAAGGGGGAGAAACCCCCATTGTTCTTAGCCACATCGTCTATGAGAGGATGAAAGAGAAATATCCAGAATTTGTTGAAAGATTGGAAAAGCATGGATTGATCTATACTCGGGTGTTGGGGGAAGAGGATGATCCTTCATCACCAATTGGCCGTGGTTGGAAGTCCACGTTCTTGACCAAAGACAAGAGTGTAGCAGAGGAAAGGTTTGTTGTTTGATCCATCCCTACTGAGTTCGAATTCTATGCAAATCTGACTGCAACCTGACCAATTAATATCCATATATAGCCACAAAAGAAAAAGAGAAAACAGGGCCAAAACAAACCCCTGTTTCGTACCAAACATCAATAATTTGAACTTTCTTTACCGAATCGCAAAACAGAAATTCCGAAAACACAAGACAGGAACATGATTTTGTTTTCAGAATAGATTTTGTGCCAAATAAATCAATAAATGCTTAAGGGGTATAAGAAAAAGATGTTACATGGTATTGCTGCTGATCACAAGAACACATGACAGGGCTGCCAAACTGGGAATGAAGTTGGAATGGCTAGAAGATGGAGTAAAGACTGTAATGGGTCCAATCCCAGCAATAAAAGTTGACAAGAGCAGGCAGCGCAAGATATGGTTCAACAGCATGGTGGCTGCTTACACAGGCTGGGAAGATTCGAGGAACGATCCTGTGAAGGCCGTCACCTTCGGGGACGGGAAGCCATTGCCGGCTAATATCATCTACGACTGTCTGAAAATCCTCGATGAGGAAAGCGTGGTCGTTCCTTGGCAAAGAGGTGATGTTCTGCTGCTGGATAACTGGGCTGTCCTCCATTCCCGAAGGCCATTCAACCCACCTCGCCGGGTGCTAGCTTCACTGTGCAACTAAACGCTTGCAGCCCTTCTTCCTTGTACATATTGTCTGGTGTCACTTGTCAATCTATGTATTTTGCTTTAATTTAGCTCTCTAGGGTGGTTTGGAGAGAGAGAGAGAGAGAGAGATCCAGCAACTGGTTTCAGTATATTGTATGCCAAACGTATCCCTAATTCTCTGCAATAAAGCTTAGTTTTCCATTTGAATAGATAAGTCAAATCATAAATTGGTTTCTTATCAGAGGGGTCCTGAATAAACCAAGAGATATAATCACGAGGATACCCAGTTATAAAAGAATTGAATAAAACTTGAGACAAAAAAAGACAAAAAAAAGAACAGCACTTGCTATCTCAACAAGCTATTTGTGACTCAAAACACCATTACATCAAATTTCCTCACAAAGCAAGTTATAAAAGAATACATGATGAAAGGGGAAGGGTACATATCGGATAAATTATACCTATATGAGAATATCAACACTTCGCAGTTGAACCTCTATGCAACTATACACATCCAAAACTACACACTACACAGATATGAGAGAGATACTAGTGAAGACAAGGAAGAAAAAGGAGTCAAAAGTAGGCAGGATTCAAGAGGAATGAGCTCCTGTCACCTATCTTCCTTGAACGAGCCCACTGAATACTTGGCTGTTCCCGGCAAGAGTTGCTTCCCACTCTACAGAGGACAAAAGGATCTGTGACAAGGAAATCACAACTTGCTTCATGTCTGGCCGCAAAATGGGTTCTTCATCAACACACTGCTTCGCCAACATGGCCACCTACATCAACAAATAGAATGACGAGGCCAATAAACACATTACAACTTGGAAATTGAAAACCATCACATAAGTGCTTCTTTCTTTCTAGCGGCCTGGTATGTCGAGGGACTAACTGCCCAGATTGCTAATGCTTGGCATCGTTTCTAGGTGCAGAGTGAGGTTAAGGAGGGTTCAGTTTCTCAATTATATGACAGATTGTTGAGGACATAAATAACTGAAGTTAACACCCTCTCCAATAGCTTAAGCTTTTAGGGTGTTATTAATTTAACACGGTATAAAGCAAGAAAGACACTATGTTAAGATCTCACAGCCTACTAGTTAATTATAATATTTCCACCGTGTTTGGAGGGCTCACGGTGGGGAGCCTGGTCACTTTTTTTTTTTTTTGTTGGGGGGGGGGGGGGGGGGGGGGGGGTGTGGTGGGGGGGAGAATGTTGAGAATATAGATACCTAAAGTAGCACCCTCTCTAACAGCTTAAGTTTTTAGATGAGACGGTTGTTAACCATTTAACACAGATGTAGGTTAGTTCCATCTTATCATCTCCAGCTGTCAATAGAGAGAACAAGGGGAACAAGGGTGAATCACCAGTTTTTTCCCCTTCAATGTTATTTAGTTTTCAATTGTTGTTACCAAGTCCGGATTGTTTTTGTTCCATTGGTTCCTCTTGTTGAGGCACAATAAATGGCTCTTCCTCCGGAAGACCAGTGTTGCATTCCAGTCTCCCAGGCAAAAATGATCAGATTTATCAACAGACAACATATTATTCCAATGTCAGACCAGTAAATAGAAACACTTTTACCTTGAAAAGACAGTCATGGGGGTACAGATCCATCAAATTAGGGTCAATGTGATCTTTCATGCTTGACATAGTCATGGAGTCAGGTGAGTTCCTAAGAGCTGCTAGCATCTGCAATTTCAAAAGCATCAAGCAGAAGCAGTGAGAAATAACTCTTATGGATGCTTGCTGCAGGAAGAAGTTATGATGGAGGAATAGGCAAAAAATGTCAATGCAGTGACCAACTACACAAAAGAATTAGGTGCAGAAAATTCCTAACGACAGCAAAACTGGACAATTGAAGCGTTTGAAAAGAATGCAAATGACATCCAACATCAAAGGACATGCTTGACAAAACATGGGAGCTACTTATTAACTATAATATTAGATTTACATTTGCCAAGAGTTTAGATTCAACTCTGACATCAAGCATCTCTTGGAAAAGGTTGCCACTATGTACCAGACATATGCGAATGCCAATGTAGCAAAGCTCCTGTCTGTAACTCTACCTATTAAGCTAAAGTTTTTTGGACATTCATATTTTATACAAAGACATAAGTATTTGCAACATGCAGGGACATCAGCATTTGAAATAATAAGCATGTCCACAATTCGGGCGCTCTTTTACTTGGTTCTAGCACAAGTAGTAATTCCACAAGTAGGACCAGCAGAAAATCAGACTAAGAAGATGCAAAGGTCTGAACATTCAAATTTGAATGAATCTTTTTCTTTTTGTCTCTGATTGTTAAGATTCTTCAATATCTTATCATTTTAGACCATCCATCTCTTTCTTATTATAATTTCCCCAGCCATTAAGTGCTTGCAACCTCCACTTTTACTAACAATCTCCAAATAATAGTCCTTTCCTGTGTATGAGTGTATTTGTAACATATTAACTTTACACTAACCAAAAAAATATTAACTTTAAATGTTTTACAATACTATGCAACAACAGGGGTGGTCACATGAAAATTTCTTAAAAGTTTTTCATTTGAAGTGATAACTAATCAGCTTTTAATTTGCGGTATTAGAGACTTACTATTATTTGTGATTTGAGTTGTCATGCATGCAAGGTTGTGTCATTCTAATCAAATCCACAGTTTATTTCATACTGAAATCTATTTCATGAGTAATCATATCCAGGATTGCATTAGACAAAATTGTCTTATTTGGATTTGCGATAGCACTTACAATAGATACCAAAGAACGTCTTTCAGGATTTTTCATCACAATGCCTTCTGTTCGTGTGATGGCTTCCTTTCCTGATATAATCTCAAAAAGGACAACACCAAATGCGTACACATCACTTTTCATTGTTGCTAGGCCATCCCGCAAGTATCTGTAAAGAACCATAAGAGGAGGCAATCAAAGTTTAATTCAGGAACTTGTTGCTGTGTGCATTTCTGTTTGACAGTATGTTTATACTTACTCTGGAGCCAAATAACCAAAAGTTCCAACAACCCTCGTTGCTGAAGCTTCTCCTTCAGTAGTTTTCCCAACGAGTTTTGCCAGCCCAAAATCTGAAATCTAAATGCAAAGGACCTAAACCAATCAGATACACTCATTTAATGGTAGGACTACAAAAATAGAACAAAAATAGGTGAACACCTTTGCTCGAAAGGCACCATCAAGTAAGATGTTGCTTGTCTTGATATCTCGATGCACATAGTGAGGTTTAGTATGTTCATGGATGTACTCCAGACCTCTAGCAGCATCAAGTGCAATCTGAAGCCTCATGATCCAAGAAAGTGATGTATGACCTGAACAGCAATAATTCGGATATCTTAGGGCAAATACACAATTCATGATTAGAACACATTGTTACACCAAACGTTTATGAGGTCCTAATTTCTGGCCTAATGCCTTCACCTCTGAAAAGAGAAGTAGCCACGTCACGTGTTAGGACTAGCATATATCACGGCCAGGAAATAAGGGGGAAGCATACATCAAGGCCAGGAAATATTATATCTAGCCTGCAGAATTTACTTGAAGAAATAATAACAATAAGAAGTGGTGATAAATATCAAGGGCTAGGACTAGCACAAACGACGAAAGCATAATGAACTTCTAACTGGATTTGAACTAGCCCAAGCTAGTAAAAATGCATCACAAATTAGCACAGGCCTGATACTGTGTTTCAAAAATAAGTATAAGGACAATACAAAGGTCAATTCTGCCTAACCCAACCTATTTAATATGTTTAAAAAGAAAAGCAGCAGTAAGAGCAGCAACAACTACAGTGACACTTTTGTTACAGGAACATTGACTCTAACATACAATTAATTAATGTTAACCAATATTCCAAGCTTAAGCGAAACCAGTGAAAGGGCCAATGCTTTGTGCCCAGTTTGAAATTATAAGCCTCCAAAGTGAGCTCAGATACACTTTTGCACTAGATGAGCTAGAGTCTAAAACTAGTCCCCCTAATAATACAATTTAATGAAAAAGAGTTAGGGTAAAATAGCAAGATTGACTGTTTTTAATATTCATCCAATCACTACAAATTAAGACTATATTATCTTAGTATGATTTTTGATAAACTAAGACCCGAGAACCAGGGAGACCGCAACAAAGGATAGAAGTAATTTGGACAAGAATCAGAAAGTAATGTCTGTCTATTGCAGGCACTAGCAGTGGCATAGTTCATGTTTCTAAAGCTTCTCGTCTCTGATCTCTTGTACTTGTATTGGATGGCAACAAGCATGAGGGTTTCATAATTAAATAGCTTGTATAACATTATCATCGAACATGTAGTGACATAATAACTAAGTCCGTCCCAAGGACTACTATCATCTATCAACTTTTAGTTCAATAATTTGCACCCAGCTAGAGATGGATAATGGATGACATGTTTTTGTAAAACTATGTCAAGATGTCACCTTACCCTTGCTCTGGGGATCATGTACATGGCTTCTAAGTGAACCCTTTTGGGCATATTCATAAATGAGGAAAAGCTCATCCTCACTTGCCGCATAACCAATCAATTCTACCTTGACAAAATGAAGCCAAAATGGAGTCAAAGCTCTGAAGATCATGACTAGAAGCTTAAGAACAAAGAAAAGTAAAAGGTCCCAATTAAAAGTATAATGAACATTACCAAATTTGTATGATGAACCTTGCAAAGAACTTTCAATTCTGCCATAAATTCCTTAGTTTTTGTAGCAGTCATTCTTTTGATTGCAACTTCCTAAAAGGATACCACATTATATAATTGCTTTACAAAAAAGTAACATAATCCCAAGAGGCAAAGTAGATAGTTGCTAACCTGGTCACGAAGGAGACCATAATACACAGAGCCATAGGTTCCACGCCCAAGAAGATTTGAATCAGAGAAACCATCAGTAGAAGATAGAATTTCTTCATATGTGAAAACCACAGGCTTCTCCACGTCAAAAACATCAGCGCCTATAGCTGCAGCAGAATGACTCAGTCTCAGCATTAATTCCAAAATAGAAAAGCCACCTCAATGTTACCAGTGAACCATTCTCTTCTCTATGAGAGAGAGAGAGAGAGAGAGAGAGAGAGAGAGAGAATGGAAACACCCATTTGTACCAATCCAACTATCTTGCCTAGACAATGCTAATGGAAATTAAATTTTGAAGTTTTGAACTAGGCACGTTTCTAGTTCTCAACAAATGAGGTACCCCTAGCTCCACCTGAAACAAGCCAACAAAAAAAAAAAAAACAGAAAACTACACAAATTTCTATCCTGCTCATTATCTAAAACTTCCTGTGCAACAAGTCAGATGTCCAGATCAAAATCCACAGTTAAGTATCTAAATGAACTGTTGGTCCACATAGACAATGATCAAAGTTGGATAAGCCTTGCTTGAATTAAATTTACTACATCTTGTATTGTTATTATCCTTATTGACTTTCTATCCCATTTTATGATGTTCAGCTGCCATTTATATTACAGCATTTGTGTCTTTCCATCGTTTTCCTCCTCCCATGCTTCCAGTGTCCCAAACCGATGGTGACTTAGGACAGTGGGCTGAGAACAGGAAGTATTGATAAGCAAAAAATGTTTCAAGAAAGAAGTCGAGAAATGTTTTAAGAAACAAAGCAGACGCATGCTTGAGCACAAAATGCTGAAGTGGCAATGGCAATTTGGACATGTTATTTCAAGAAATAAATCATTCTAGTTTCCTTCTTATACGGAACAAATGAAAATATAACTCCTGAATTATTTGAAATCTCATAACCAATGACAGATGAATGTTTTTACTGCTTCCTTGCTTTCTTAAGAATACATTTATCTCCATTAAGGTGATAAATAAACATGTCTGTGTTAGTTGGCTATGCAGGCAAAAGAAAATGTGTATACTCAAAGACCAACTATAACGAAGGAAGCAAACAAGACAGAGCGCAGCCTCTACAAAAATCATAGAAGAGTACCCTCCCCTCGGCACCAAGAACTAGACCAGGATAACTTAGGAGTATATGCCCAAGAATAAAAAATCACAGAAGAGGACCCTCCTTTCTCATTCCTCTCTCAATAAATTTAGTAATTTAGCATATATAGAAAGTTGGGGTATGCAATCCTTGAGTTGATGATTAAAAGACATGATTTGCTACAGATTGCAAGTTAGTTTCAGGTCATATTTGAAATAAATACAATTAGAGTCTAGTTGGATCCAATATACACCTTTTGGAATGTTTATCTGGCGGTCACTAGATTCTCCATTAGTTTGCTTCAAATCCCCAGATTTGCAGCAGCTGAACCTCCCAGAAGCACAACAGAAGCTTGTGTTTCGAAGAATATGGAACTTATGAGAGGATTTCTCATCAAGATCTTTTCCATGACTTCCTCTGGTTTCAGCAAAGCACCTCGATGATCTCAAAGAAACGAAAATAACGACAACTAGAATGATCAGAGCCAGACCAACCCCTGAACTACCAATGATCCACCCATATGGCACGTGAGACTTATGATTCACCTGATTTTCTGCAAAATAAATGGTATTAGGAAGCATATAAATATTTTTCATTGTAATTCATGTAAAGAATTTAAAGGACAATCTAACCAGAAATCAATATGTGTTGACACAAACAGAAAATTCCTCACAATATGGAACATTATTACGGAATCTCAGTTGATATTTAATAGGAAAATTTAAGGGAAAATAGGAAAGTAATGGCAGAAAATAATATAAGGAAGAAAAACATTTGAAAAGCTTAGAAAATTGCATTGTCCCATTGAATGAATTTACCAACTACGGCTTTGTTCCACAGAAAATTGCAACACTATTCAACAGAATGGTTTATCACTGAATAAGTAATGTGGGTTCTAGCCCTACCTGCAACACTTTCAACAGTTGGCGCTGGAACAGGAGCAGGAGGGATGTCGTTCACTATAGGATATGGCTCGCCAGGAACTACAAAAAGCAGAGTAATAAAACAATATGAAATATAGAGTCCATTCAAAATAATTTGTCTTATGCATGGACAATTGCCCAAGCAAAATATTCACACGAATATTTAAACACAAATATATAGAAACAAGAGTGGAACAATCTCCCAAACTATAGAGGCATGCCAATGGGGTTGTCCTTGAAGGTTCATTCAGGCTCCCTCGGAGCCAATGATTCAATGCTTAGGGCTTCAGAGCACACAAACCCCCAAGACTCAGCTATAGACTTGGCTTAACCAGAGGAGAAATCGAATAATCCTCCACACAAGGTTTTTGGTTTTAAAGATTCATGTGTAAACCAGAGAAATGAGATCCTTGGACAATTGAACTCGATAAATTCGCTTTTTGGTGACAATATGACAACTTGCCATTCTTACAGGAAAGTATCTTCTGCATACAACTCCGATGTATCCCAAGGCCTGTTGAAAGTAGTAACTTTGATGCACTCTAATATTCGTTATTCATCTTTCCCTTGTGGTCCATTCAAATGGTATCAGATTTTCCAGATACATTCTTCAAAATTAATTCAATTTATTAGGAGTGCTTCGGCAATTTTCAAAGCCTTGAATTTTCTCCACATTTATAGACCTTTTGTTTCAAAAAAATAATTAAAAGGAAGAAAGGAGATATAACACAGCTTCCAGCTGGTCACAATTATACAGAAAAAAGCCAACTACCTTAACCATCCAGCTTTCCATTCTGTCGTCTCTTCACATCATGACAGAAAATCCTTTATATCAGATGTTACTCTAGTTTTGATCAATCACATAGGATTCTCATGAAAGTGTAGCAATGTTGCTTGTTACAATAACAAGTGAATTGCGCAGTTGCTCTATGTTAGAATCCAGAATGCAGGCAAAATCATCGATACAAGCCAGTAAGCACTTTGAAAGGCTTGGCTTCAGAAGAATAGCAAAATATTGACAAGCTCAAAATTCCAAATAGGATCGGAATTTGGAAACCCAAGCTATCACAAATTAGTGCTTTTTCCTTGGTCCAAAGTGTTGACTTCTACGAAGTTTTGTTTATTGGCTGTCATTATGCTCATTTTTTTTCTCCAAAAGACAATTGTTTGCTCGATATTTCAAGCTTTCCCCAAATTCTTCGTGAATACTATGCCATTTTCATGGTCTAACAAAAGAGTTGCTATTTCTTGGTAAAACAAGTTTCACTACTACCTGTTCTGGGACGGTCTTGATCCATACCTGCATTTGTATGCAAATATGGGCATATAAGCCGAAATCCGTTAATTGATCTGTATAATGGTCCTTGTCAAGAGATTTCTTTGTATCAGATCATCAACATCTTAATTAAAAATGTATAAAGGAAACCCTAATTCAAAGATAGTTAATTACATGTCACTCCTACAATCACATTCAATAAACCGGTTAAACAACTTAAACCCATGATTCAAAATCTGAATCACCTAACCAAATAGCATTTCAAAACCAAAGATTGTTAGAAAAACAAATGCAACACAACAAAGCCATACCTGAATTCAATGGAATATAGTAAAGTGCTCCAACGGAGACATTATCAGGATTGTCAATCCCATTCAGAGTTTCAATACTGCTCATACTAACCCCAAACCTACTCGCCAACGACTCAATATTATCCCCATCTGTCATCACATAACTCATCAAGTAATTCCACAACCCACTCGAACACCCACAGAACAATTGCAACGACACCACAGCCCCGGCTCGAGCCGAGCGCGTGAAATTCGGCAAGAAGGCCAACCCATCATAGGCGTCAATCACCATATCATGCACAGATCCACCGTTTTCTCTCACCGTATAGGTAGTGTTCGTCAAGTACTTGTGGATAGTTGGAGCACAGGAACAATTCTTCCGAATGAACACGTAGTCCAGGCCGTTGCCTTCGACGGTCACATCCTCGGGTAACACATCGAACATGCTCTGAATCACCGCGAGGGTTTCGTTTGCATTGGGCTTGAAGGCCAGGAACGATGCGCATAACCGAGAAGTGTCAGTACAGTTCAATGGAGTAGGGTACGAAGAACAGAGCGAGCGTAACTGAAGAAAAAATACTACAACCCAGAAAGATTTTCTCACAAGATTCATTGTGGAGGGATCAAATCTCTGCGAAATTTAGTAGAATATAGTTTATTTAACAAAATCAAAGAATGATCTTTCAGCTGAATTTAGATGAAGTTGGGAACAGATACAGATGTAGGAAGTGGTAGATTTGGTGGAATATAATACGGGAATTACAGAATTGCAGTCAATTTAAGTAGGGTTTTGGGAAGGAGGAGGAGGAGAAAGATGAAGACGAAGTTAAGGGGGTTTGAATGACAGAAGGAAGGAAAGCGGGGACTGTGAACAGAGCATTTTTTGCTCCAAATCAGGACTTGACCGGTAACTGCCATGACAGTAAAAAAGAGAAAGCAACTGCAACAGGCTTTGAGAGAGAGAGAGAGAGAGAGAGAGGACCATAACCTAGAGATTTTTGGGGATTTTTAATATGACTAAGTTGCCCTGGTAAGTTAGTTTCTAAGACAATTTTGCTTAGGGTGTGTGGATCTAATTTATGATTTATATTTGTGATTTTTTTGAAATATGTTTAAGTAACTGATTTAAAAAAATAACTATATTTAATCACGTTTTTTTAAAACAATTTATTTTTAAATATAATTTTTTTAAAAATTATTTATAACTTATAATTAGGTGAGTCAAACACTTTCTCAGTGTCATGATATGAGTAAGTACTCAAAAAGGACCTAAAACCAAGAATAAAGAAAACAAATCTATTGTTGCTAAAGTTAAATTGTGGTAAATACACTTAAAGGGTGTAAGAGTGGCATTGGAATCTTCACTCAGTGCATTAGCTTATGGGTAATGATATTGTGATAAATTCAATAGTTGCTTTCAAACTAATACAAATTGATTATGTCAAAATCTAAGTTATGAGAATGATGTCGTATGGTGCTAGGCTGGTAGCATCAAATGTTTTATAATTTTGTATTATAAAACCTTAAAACAAAGCCTTAGGGTGGAGGGCAATTTTGTCATCACATAATATATATATATACATATATATGTATATGTATATATATGTGATTTCAAGCCTAGCAGGAACCGATTTTGTAGTTTTGATTAAAATTTCGTGATGGATGAGAAATTTTATAGAGAGTACTTTTGAAGAATGAGCAAGGTCATTATGGAAAATGTAATTCACGGGATTGGCAAAGAGTAAGGCTGGTTTCGGGAAATGGAAAGCACAGGTCGCGAGAGTAGGGGAAAAAGAGAAACGACAGTTGGTCCGGTCCCACACTACTACCGCCAATAAACACGCCGAATCGCCGATGAATTGCCACAACTACTTGGGGACGAAAATGTCACAACGTAGAGTACCACTGACTAAAGCGTCAAAATGCCGCCGGGTGACCGACAACGACACGTACAAAGGACAATAATCATATACTCCGACGCCATCGTAAGGATCCTACACCTGTAATCAGAGCCCTTAATATAGGACTCGTTACTCAACATAATTGCCACGTCAAACCCAGTGGTTATCATCTGATAACGTGATCGACGGAGGAGAGCCATCGATTTTCTAGTCTCCAGTAGTGAATGAAGAGAACGGGAGCTCTTAATATAGGTATTGTCGCCCAAAGTTTTTTATCTTTTTCCCAAAATTTTTTATCTTTTTCTCATAAAATTAAAAAATTTACCTTATCCTCCTCTTAATACAAATTTTGAGTAAGTCACTGCCACTCTGATCAATCACCTTGAAAGCTCATAAAGGAAATCTGATCAACTCAACAATGGTGGTTGGTTAGTTGACTTTGACCAAACCGTAGATCGATGGATTGGAGCAAGGTATTGTGATGGTGCCAGGGATTGAGTATAACAATATCGAGCAGAAAAAATCGTGGGGGTGGGAGGGACTTTGGGTTGACCAAGGTAGGGCCGCACGTGGGACAAGGTGACAACTGTGAAAGTATGATATCCAACTGGCACACTGTGAGAGACAGAGGGAGAGAAGAGCGAGCTAGAACCTGGAGCAAACGCCAAAATGAAAAATGCATGCTTGGCCCAATGTTCCATATCATACTATGGGTTGGTTTGGTAAGATTTTTTTGATTTGGTTTTCTTTTTTAGTTTATAAATAAAAATGTAATTTTTATTTATTTTTAATTTATAAAAGTAAAAAAGATAATTTTTTGACTTATAAGTCAAAAAAGAAAAATGAATTTTTTTAAAATAAACTCTAAAAATCAATACCCCTGTTTGGTGAGGATTTGTAACAAATGCTAAATATGTAATTTCATAATATCAACTCGGTTAACTAAATAACTCAAGTCTTGCAGTTTTTGCTTTAACTTGTCAAATTTTTAAGAGATTTTGGATTAGTGACCAATTGAAAAAATATATATTTTTGTGGGGTTTGTGGGAGTTATGAGCATATATGTGTGTGGCTTTACTTCTAATGTATTAAAAAAAAATCAAACTAGTCAGTTAGATTAAAGTTACTTTAAAATCAACTAGAAAATTAAATAAGTCAAGCTATGAATCGTTTCTTTCTTTTCTTTACATTTTTTTCAAGCATTACAAATAAGTTTGATATGCAATAACTTACAAATCTCTAAGTTGGCTATTGAACGAAGTTACGAGGTACTATTTGACTTTAGATAGTATACTTAATTTGTTTATTTGGTTGGACAAGCTCATTATTATTTAGTTAATAAAGAAAAAAGTACAGCTAGTTGTATTCATTACGTTACGTAGAAAGCGGTTAATGTTTTGGTTGAGAGGTTGGCACACTTAGATTTGTTTTTCCCTTGTTTTTTGGTACAAAAAATCATATATGTAATCCGTCGGGAACATTGTCTCTTAGCATCACCTGTTCACTCATTCATTTGTGAAAGACCCTATTACACTTATATTGCGCTAAAATTTAGGTCTCACTATGTGCTTTGAAAGTTAAAAAGTATATTTAGACTCACCAAACAATTGTAAAGACTCGAATACAAATATTAAGTGGGAAAATTTAAATTTTTACCCATTGAATCATCCACTTGGTTGTACACCCTAAATTTCAGTTGGGCAATATTTATTTTTGCTCATCGTGTAATCACATAAAAAAAATATATTAAAAGAGCATTGCAGAGACCTTAGTATATTCTATTTTGGTGTAATAGATATGGGTTAATACGAGTGAGAAACTGCTCCGTGTGTTTCTCAACTTGAACAAATGAAAAATGCTATTCTTTCAGAATTTTTATACAAAATTTTACATTAGAATGATATAGCGATAGCAATTTTGTAATAAACAAGTATCTTGGTGAGTTCTTTATTTTAAAGTGATAGATCCACAACTTAATCATATCATTTTGGTGATAAATTCTGTATAAATTTTTTAATTGTATAATATTACCCTGAACAAATATAGGCCTTATTTTTGTTTGACAACTGAGTGTCCGGATCAACTTATCAGCATCACATCTAATTCGGGAGGCCGATGTAGTCTCTCAACTCATGCAAATAGAATAATATTGTGCCAAAATTTTTGGAGATAACCCCATAAATTAATAACATCTAAAAAGTTTGGAACCTATGATCACGGAAGCAACAGACCAAGTTTCGGGCCTTGACCACCGTTGCAATCTCTTTGGGTTAAATATAGGATTTCACCCTAGGTGTTTGAAGTAATACTAAAAGAAAATTCTTCCAACTAATACCTAATACGGTACCTGCAACGAGACAAAGCAGAGGAGAGAGAGAGAGGCTTGATAGAAACAGTGAGAGGCTGGAGGCTGTAGAGAATCGTGCCTGAAACGGCGGAAGGCTATATCAGGGAGGCAAAATGGGGAGAAATATGATGCACATAATGGAGAGTGGAACTGTTGGTATTCGGTCGGTCTTAGACTCAAATTGGACGCCCATGGTGGGTCGATTTGGTAACTAAATGAGCAATATCTGTTAAAAAATAGACATGTTTCATTAGTTAGTGTCGTTTCATAGGTATTTTTTAGGTGTTTATATAAACATTAAGTGCAACTCACATTAAAAATTAATTGAACGTTAAATCATTCTCTCGCGGTAAAATATACAGACATAAAGTTAAAGTTTTTGTACTGTAAAAACACAGTATTATTCTTTATTGTAACAATACTAACCGTTTGAAATTAGTACGTAGAACATCCTCTTCAATTTCCGATTAAGCATTCAAGCTACAGGTTTAATTTGCTTCCGCATTCGTTTCAATATTTTTTTACAGGAACCAACTTGGCTAGTAGAGATATAAATCCGGCCTGAGATCCATGGGCCGTCCGAGTCTTGCTAGAGCTAGTCGGGCAAAAGTTCGGCCGAAGCCAGACTTGGGCCTAGTCGGGCTCGCGAGCCCGAGCACAAGCCCCGACCCGAGAGCCCGAGCCGAAACCTGTGAAACCCCCCTCTCCCAAACGACTCTTTTATTTTCAAATTCAATTTGATTTTTTTTTTAAACACTCTTCACTTATACCCGCTACCCTTTCTTTTTAAATTTATTTTTCTTAAGCACGTTTATTAATTTTATAAATGTAATTGTATAAATAATTTACCTTAGTTAGTAATTCTTATTAATTATATATAATAAATGTAAGTATAAATTTTTTTTACATAAATTTAAAGAAATTAAATATATATAAGCTTACAAATAAATTTTTAATTTATAGAATAATAGTGTATACTTTATTATAATTAAATTTACTAGTTTTAAAAATATAATGCTATAAAAAAAATTGAGCCAAAGTCCGAGGCCTAAGGCTAAGCCGTGGCCCAAGTCCAAGCTCGTGCTTAGGGCCGTGGGTCAGACTTGAGCCTTTTTCTTCACATTTTGGCCTTACCCGACCCAAAAATGGTGAGAGGCCACAAAATTTGGCCCGAGCTCGAGTTAGGCCGAATTGGACTGGTTCAGTTTATCAGAACTCATGACTTTTTAAAGGAGGTTAAGGATTCGACTTTTGTCAAGTGTAAGAGTTTTTTTAAGGTTTTTAGCATGGTAATTATCTAATTTGTATGGGATAAAGAATTATATAAATCTTGAAATTAGTCGAGGTTTATCCAAACTGATTTTGAACTTCGCTTAAAAAAAAAAAAAAAGCAAAAATTAAAATAGAGGGTGGGAGTGTGGGGTGCATGTGGATTTAGCTGGAAGTTCTGCTTACGAGAGAGAGAGAAAGAGAGAATAATCAGACAAAAACAGCAAATAACAAACAGGGCATGAGATTTATATACGCAACCTTTTCTCATCTAAAAACAAGTCTTCTCCCTGTGCGCCAGGTCCCACCACGCATGCATCTTGTCAGCCTTTGAGCTCCGTACTCATAAAAGGATGCTAAGAGCTTGAAACTTGAGATAGTGTACGTATGAGGAGAGGAAAGTGGAAAAAATGAAAGAAATATATATAATTAAAAAAAATAAAAAAGTAAAAGAAATAAAGAAAATGAGAATGATTTAATTTTTTTTATTTTTTCTCCTCTCCCTTAGGTGAAATCAATATAAAGAAAGGAAAAATGTTTCATTCCCTTTCTCTCCCTCAAGTTCTAAATAGGTTGTAAACTCTATATTTTCTACTTGTCAACATAATATAGTTGAAAAGAAAAATAATTTCTTTAATTACTTCATCTCCATGACTGATATGGATTTCTTATTTGAACAGGGTAAAATATAATTTAATGTATTATTATTCGAGGTAAATTTTATTTTGATCCTTATAGTGTTTCAATTGCAATCATTTAGATCTTATACTTTATAGTTTCGAATTACACTAGGGATTTGGAGATGGAAAATACACGCAAGTGTTACATTGACTTTCTTGCCCATGTGAATCCCATGTGGACACTCATGGGTCTATATTTTTTTGTTCGTTTGTTCCTGAATAGAAAGTAAACACCAAGCAATTCTTCAAAAAAATAAGAAGTTTGGTGGAATCTAATATTTAAGAGCACACACGCAAGTTGGCTGACCCAATATCGTAATGTGGAATGCAAGCCCCCCAATGGCAATCTTGGGCAAAGGAGCTGGCTCATAGCTCCCCTTTGATACCAGATAAAGCCCACTTCGAGCAGGCCGACAACTCTGGGTGCCACTATTTGACATTAATTAAAAATTTTAAAATCTACATCTATGGACCAAACTGGACCCAGCCCAACCCAATGTTGTTGATTGAGCCGTTTGGTTTTGTAAAATTGTTGTCTGCAATTGAATTGGGCCGGCAGGATTAATGTCAACCGGGTCAGCTAAGCGAGAATTGCGAATTTGTCGATCTATATGATTTTATCAAAGTAGATCTTGCTGTGAACTTGATAGGATGATCTTGATTCATCTATGAAACTCTTTCCTATTTTTCATTGTATGATTCTTTTTTTTTGTCAGTTTTATTATCTTGGCTCTTTCATTTCACCTTTCCATGTAACATTTACTAAATTTTCCATGAGCTATTTGACTCAATATTTCTTTGATCACTAAGAAAAATCCAACTTTTTAAAGAATACAAGCATTTAAAGCATTCACGATCCAATGGTAGCATGTTAATCGCCAAAATTAACAATTTATCTCACGCTATTAGGTGCAATATTTTTCACTCATTTAAAAGGGATAATAGTAAAATCATATGATTTGTCTTGACTTTTCAAAATGAACATCATTTTGGGTCGTCAAGAAGGAGAAAATGGACCAAAAAAATAAGGGAGGATAGAGGGAGCACAATTTTTCTGGAGGAGTACCTACTTTGAAAGTTTCTCTAAGCCTTTGTTTGGAATGAGGGATTTGGAGGAAAAGTGAAAAATTCGAAAGGGAGAAGTTAGTTATATTTTGATTAGATAATTTTTAAGATGAGGAGGGGAAGTGGATAGAGAGGTGACAGGGCTCATTTTTTAAGTATTTTTCTTTTTCTCTTTTTCCCTCCAAAATTTAGAGGAAACGGGGGGAAGTGAAGTGCTTGATATTATTTTATTTTAAATATCAATTGTACCTATCAATTTATGATAACAAATTAAGGTTTTTTTTATACATGATATATATAATACTAAAATTGTATTATATCTTTTCATTCCCTTTATTAATTTCTGTCAAACCAAACAAGAGAAAGGGAATGTATCCTTCTCTTCTCTCTTGGTTATCTAAACAAGATATGAGTACTTCTCTTCGTTTCTCCTCTCTTTTCTTCCTTTTCTCACCTAATTAACATTTCCCTTCACCTCTCCCTTTCATCCAAACAAAGCGTTAGGGCTATACATTGCTTCCTAGGCAGTGTTGGTTCTTTTGTCCTGGACTCTGGAGCCCTTAAGGCTCAGGATAGGGTGCAGCCCAATGCTGGTTGTGGGCTGATCTTTGCTTTAAGCTCAACCCCAAAATTATCCAAAGCTGAAACTAGATTGATAACCATAAACAAGAGATCCCAACCTGAATCAGCCATCAAAGGCAACTTCAATTAATTTAATACAATTTAGTATACAAATAGACTAAGCAACACCAAAACCAACCTCTCCAAATGAGTCCATGAAAGGCAACCTATTTCTGGAGGAACACGATTCTGGTCCTTGGCAGACTGGAGTTGTTAAGCCTAGTGGTAATTTTATGCTATGCTTCTTCTTCTTCTCCACCTTCCAAAAAAAAAGAAAAAAACTCCTTAGCAATTGAAGTTATGGATTAAGATTTATAACAAATGGGAGATTGTAAACTATGTTCACTATTGAATCCGAATAAATACTCGAGCAAATAGGTACCTGCGTGTGAATGTAGGTAATGGTGATTAAAAGAAGTGAAAGAGACGTTATTAGGCCATTAATCCTTTACTGGACAAATAACAAAGATCGCTTACCTTGGAAAATAAGCCGTTAATAGTCCTTATTAGGCCACTTAATCATAGTCAATTCCCCAGTCGGTAATTACCGAAATGTAGTTAAGATAGAAACCTCGACTCAAACTAGTATTGACCATGGGATAAATAATGGTTCCCATAAGCAAATTAAGGGACATGATATGTTCAGAGGCTAGTAGACAGAGTGACAGTCTTGAACAAGTTCACCTCGAGATCAACTAAAAAATATTTGACATGTACTTAGGGTAATGTCCTCGATATAAGCGTCGGTCAACTCATGCGGAGAGTTCTGATTGGTCTATATCACGATGTATTTCCTTTTTTAGGAAGACCCATCATTGTATAGTCATAATCTCAAACCCATATGGAAGAGTTGAGGACCTTTCCTTTTGCTGGAGGGTCCATAACCTAACTTTTAGACTTTACAAGGAAGAAATGAGTGACATAGTTTTGGTGGGAATGTAGGGAACTTGCTTTTCCCTCTTGGGATATGGGCAGTTGGGGCTTTTGAGCAAAGGAGATAGAATTCCTTGATTCTTTATTGGGGGACCCTGAAAGTGAATTAAACCCAACTTTTTCTCAGATGTCTATATTAAATTTCTCACGTTTTCAAAGGAAATGGGAACCCCCTAAGCTCTTTCCATCCCCTGCTTTAATAGATGATATTTTCTTTAGCTTTTAGCATTTTCCAAAACGGGTATTATCCGTGTAATCGAGACGCGCTAACATGATCCGAATTTCCCTAACTACATAATTAAAAGGAAAAAAAATCCATTTAGTCAAAATGTTCTGCTTTCGTAATTGTGGGGATGAAGTAAGCATCTTTGCGTAAACAAATCAGGGCTAATTCCCACACATCATCAAAGATTTGATGGGGATTGATGCTGTTTAGGTAGGTGGTAGATAATCAAATGGGCGACTAAGTCCAGAAAACTCGATTATGGGTAGAGAATAATGCAGTCAGGGCACACGTGTCGTGCTCTCTACCAACTTCCAATTTCAATCATCCATTGGCATATATGCTAATCTTGCACAAATCTTGAGAAAATAATATTTTAATTAATGATGCATAATTTGATCACACAGCCCATTCCGTGCATAAGGGCTTTTGTAAAGGCAAAAAATGTTGCCTGGTAGGAGAGGGATTAGCCTAATAATTGTGGGTCCTCCATTAATTATTGAGATTATAAGTTCGACTCCTCTTTCTCTTCTTTTAAGGCTTCAGTTATCTGAGGTATGAAAAAAATAAAAATGTACCCTTGATGAAAGTGCACACTCATTATATCTCTAGGTCATGTTTATTTTACGAACTGAGACAAAGGAAGATTGTAAATATTTTGGGTGATTTTGTCATTTTGAACTCCAATCTCAAATCCTCAATATAATTATCCCAACTGGGTTATATACTGTTTACCGGATAAATGGTTCTCTTCATATTAATTATCCTAACTTTTGTAAAAATTACGTGCTGTACTTGCTCCCAATTAAAAAAATTATTTAATACTTTAAAAGTACCGTATCATTTTCCTTCATCCCTCATAAAGTAAAGAACCCATCCAATATAAGAGAAAGAGCAAGAGACAGGGTGCTCCAGGTATGTAGAATAATTTCTCCTAATTAGATTATAGTTGAATCATTTGATACATCTCCTTTTTCATGAGAGAGAGAGAGAGAGAGAGAGAGGTGTCACTGTTTTGATCGATGTAATCTTGACTTAATTGATAGTGGGGACTTGAAAGAGAAGTCATCATCGAATCAAAGTAAAGTAGACTTCTTAACCCCTAATCATGGGGGTCATTAAGTAGAATAATCACTTTCTAAGAGTGAAATTAAAGAATAAACATGCTGGTCTTCTTTAGCTGAAAACTGCCTTTTTTTTCTCGAAGGGAAACCCCTGGATACATTGCATCTTGGCTACAAGACTAATAGAGTCCAAACCTCAACCAATAGTTAAATAAAAAAGCTTTTCAAGTTTGTTGTTATCGACATCTTACTTTTTTTTGACCAGAAACTCCATGCTTCTAATTATGACCATCACCCATCTCTATCTGTTCCCATTAAAGAAAGTCTATATTGCCTCAATCCGCCCTCTCATTTTGAATGCCTTGTCCTCCGTATAACAAGTTGGATTTGATCATCAAGAAGTGATTATTTAGTGTTTTTGGAACTTTAATCATCAAAGAGTGATTATTCAGTGCTCTTGAAGTATAATATCATTTTGAGATCCTTTTCTCATAAAGTAATAGTCATTTGTGAGTCTCAGAATGAGTTTGGTAAGTATACTCAATAGAAAATATTATATTATAAAAGAAAGAGTAAAAGAGACGTGACGCTAATTTTGACATTACAATTAACCAACTCCGTTGATGACTGTCTTAAGGCAAATCCTCTAGTTTGAACTTGGTAAGTGGTCTTCATCATCAACATTACAATTAACCGACTCCGTTGATGACTGTCTTAAGGCAAATCCTCTAGTTTTGAAGTTGGTAAGTGGTCTTCATCATCAAAGCTAGTGAAATATCCTAGTTAACTCATTCCAGAACGGTTCAAGGAAAAGTGGGTTCCAAAAGCTGATCACATCACTTCACATCACATATACTATACAAGTGCGGCGCGTGGGGCACAGCATGTGTGAGATAGAGCGGAGGACTATTTTATGATACATATCTTTCAATGGACAGTGATGGAGGCAATCAGTGAAGTGAAGAACAAAAAAAGGCCAATGGAGGTCCTGGCTTGGCCCATACAAGTGAATTAAAGCAAGAATAGATAGCTCACATATACATATATGATATGTATGTATATCATGGTGGGAGTGGGACCCTATCACCACAATCACAAGCAAAAGTGAGGAGGAAATAGGCGAACAGTGTTGTGGTTTTGTAGTGGGTGGAGGTGTTGCTGCTGATGTTGTGGACAACTTAGATAGATGATGTTGAAAACGTGGAAAGAAACTTCTAATAAAAGGGGCGGCAGCTAGCAGCAGCCTCCAATCCACCCAACTACCTTTCAAGAGAATGCCCAAAGACGTGAATGAGTGGGAGACTTATGAGGCAGAGAGGGAGAGAGATATTTGATGTGGAGAGCACAATGCATAATAAGGACACCAAAGATACTTTCAATTGAGGCAGCCTGTGGAGAGAAGGGGCTCGTTTGGCTCTAGGAAAAGTAAACTATGTCTTGATTTCTCTTAACTAAAATATGCACTCGTGTGACACTACCATTCTCCTTTTAATAGGAACCAAAGTTATTGACACTTGACACATAACATTATTGGATTCTAGCTGAGGATGGTACTTGTAAACCTTTATAGGTATACAGATAGTAGGTGGTACAATATTGTGTGTGGGTAAAGTAAGGGTTGACATCAGGCGAGTTGGCCAGACTTATACAAATTTTTTTTTTTATAAAATTTAAAATCAAATTCTAAAGTTTGTTTAAGTCCTCAATTTAATATAAAATATGTTTCATATATATAATTTTTTTTTTAAAGTAATCTTAAATAACATAAAATTTAATTATATATACATATAGATAATATTAAAATATAAAAAATACCTACCTTGCCTGAAATATATAATTCCCAAGCCCCCCATTAAATTAATTGGTCAAAAAAAATCTCAAACCCTATAATTTATAAACGGATTTGGACGGACCTATCAGGCTCTCGGATCCATATCCACAGAGAGAGAGAGAGAGAGAGAGAGAGAGAGATTGATATACTTGCTATATCTATATATCTCCCAAATCCCTCACAAATGACTAGTTACCAAATTTAACTGCTATTCCACAGTTAAAAGATGAGGAACGATTTTGAGACTAATTTTACTAATGGACCTTTGTCTCCAAAACTTTGAGACTAATTTAACTGCTATTCCACAGTTAAAAGATAAGGAACGATTTTGAGACTAATTTTACTATTGGACCTTTGTCTCCAAAACTTTGGAAACTACAAACTATAAAGGTTTTGAAAATGTTTTACAATAGTGCAAAAATATTTTAAGATTTTGTTTATTTATTTTTTTATGACGATGAACTTTTTTAATGCCACATTGAATCCGCTCGTGTTGCAGAGTAAATGTTGAATATTTGAAACCGCCCACAAACTAGATAGATCAGTTAAGTTCAGAGTCCAAAATGTTCAAGCTATTCTCTCAAAGTTAATCACGTTCCCCTAGACTTTGCGTGTTGAAATTAGTTTAAGATGCAACAAAGAATATAAGGCCTCGTTTGGTAACATTTTTTGTTTTCGTTTTTTATTTTTATTTTTAGAAAAAACAAAAAACGCCGTTTGTTTAAATTTTTTTTTTAGTTTTTTACAAAATTCGAAAAAAGAAAACTAAAAACACTAAAATGGATGTATTTTCTCTTACAAAAACATTGGTCTAGTATTATTGGCACAACGATAACCTATAAACGCTCATCATCAAATTACAAAAAACACACAGCAAAAACACAAAACAAAAATACACAACAAAAAATAAAAATTGACAACGTTACCAAACGGACCCTAAGAAAACGTAATGTTCCATTGGAGAATTATTTCGAAAAATTGCCTTATAAAAATATATATATTTACATTATAAGATCTAGAGGTGTCACAATGATGAGATTCCAAGATATATCCAATAATATAAGAAGCATCAAAAACCCATTTGAGACAGTTGTTCTGTATTGTTATTTCACAAGAAATGATTTACGCTACAACTAACAGAGTCTGAGGGTATGAAGGCAGACATAGAATATACATTTCTGAGTCTCTGACCTAAAAGATAAAATTTTTAGCTGAAATGAGATTTACAAACAGTACATTTTCAAGATAAGTTAGTCGATTTTTGACAATTTTGTAGAATTCAATAGATAGAGAGCATAGTACTATCTATTAAAGCTACTCTAAGATTTGACAAAGTTGCGTAGAATTCAATAAATAGATAGCATGCAATAAGTTAGTCGATTTTTGACAATTTCGTAGAATTCAATACATAGATAGTATAATCCTATGTATTAACGCTACTCTAAACTTTGACAAAGTTATATTAAGATTTGACAAAGGTTCATAAAATTTAATAAATAGATAGCGCGCAAACTCTTAGGACACTATTGCAAAAATTTGTCCCAAAAGAAAATAAATACCGTTAATATGTATTTAAGCACCATTAAAAATTTATCCCGACAGGAGAGTTACAATGTTAACATGTACAAAGGGTAATGTTATAAATACTTTCATTTCTCATTTTATTTTTTTTTATTTTTAAACATAAGACATCAAAAATCATATGTGAAATCTACTCAATTATATCAAGGGAGAAAAAATATACTGCAAAAAATAAAATTATGTACAGCATCATTCAAGTAATTATGGATTGTAATCTTGTAATCTGCAATATCATTTGTGGCCCAGTCTACTGAGAAACAGTTTGGCAAAGCCATCAGATCAAATCAAAAGAACACAGCCGGAAACATCACGATTGTCTGGTGGACACCGACACCACATTCGTTTCGGCATTTGTGAAAGATTGTCACCGATGCGGACGGCTATGATTCGTCGCATCAGCTGGGCTTCCGGAGATAAGACTCGCACCTTCCGTTCAGTTTTCGACCTAGTGCGCCTTTGACTGGCTTCCATTACAATTACAATCCTCACTGACTCCATCGCCACAACAATTGCATCATTACACATATGACTCTAACCCAATGCCACAAAGATTCTAAGATACTAAAATTTTTTTTTTGCTACAACGCACCTAGGTGTTCGGCCAACTTCTCGATCAGAGTTCATATAAGGTTGCTCTACATGATTCATATAAATTTTATAAATTAAATAAATAAAAATCGCTATTTACAGTCATACTTGTTGATCAAGTGTGGTTTGATGAATAACACATCAATTGATGGGCTCATCTAATGTATTATCCACAGTCCGCATCTGATCAGCATTTGCTATTGTGAATATCAAAATTCTTGAATGAATAATGGGTGATTTTAAAGAGACATGGGAAGAGATGAAATTTAATGCTCTGTTTAGAATCTGAATTTATTAAGAAAAAAGAAAAAAGAAATAAATAGGTAAAGAAAAATAAAAAAAATTACTAAAAATTTATCAAGAGAAAAAAAAAGAGAAAAAATAAAGAAAAAGGAACCCATATTTTTATTATGTTTTCTTTCATCTATTCTTTTTTTTTTTCCCTTAACAAGTTTCAAACACAGTGCAAGTGATCAACCTATTCAATGAAACTACTTAATATATTCAATTTAAGTGCTTAATTATGTTATCAACTTGGGCTATTCGGAGTTCACCTTCACCCAATATGAGCATGTGAGAATAAGTATCATAGTTAGCGCAAGTATAGAACCTACAACCCTTTAAAACATGGGTGCTAACTTATTTTAAAAATAAAAAATAATAGTTTGTAAGAGGACGTATATCCCAAATACACTTTTGAGTAACTGGTTTATCCAATCAAAAGAAAAAAAAAAACTAGTTTGATCAACAAAATTTTAAAAAATATAAATTGATTTGACATCTCAAATTCAATCAAAGACAAATTCTTCACTTAAAGCTTAGAGTATTCATAACAACTTAATCATTTGAACTAACTCCTATACTTAACAAGGGTTGTTGAACTTTTGGTATTTTAAAATGAGACCAAAAGCCCTCCTCAATAACAAAATATTACCAATTGGGCAAACCATGGGCACTAAGGGCTAACCAATTAGGCTAACCACTTGGTTATTATCAACATTTTAGTGCCCTGCAAGGAAAGTAAACTGATGGAATGAAAATAAATGATCCAATATCCTGAAAATTCTATCAAACGCGACTGACTATGCGCGTAACAAAGAACCGACAAGACAAAAAAAGCAGTTCAATTCAAGTTCGGCACGCACGCGCTACGAGTGCGATTTGATCAGGTAAGTTCCTTCAATTGTGAAAAAGTACGTAATAATTCCGCCGACTTGGGCCCAGGTCGAACATGTTGGGTGGTCGGAGGCCAAAAGTGATATCACCAGCTTACCACGCGCGGGAGAGTAGGAAGCAGTGCCGTATTGGGGGGACCCATACGAAAGTAAGACTTTTGGTGGTCGACACGTGTCCGTCAGTAGTAGATTACAAAGTGGTTAGGGTGAGGACTTAGGGAGTAGGGATGGCGTTTCCCAGTATCCAACCAGACCTAGCCGACCAGAACTCTCGCCGGTCACAAGTACGTTGTTTTTTAACCTTAGCGCCCGGTTAGTTAACCCGAGAAACTCAACCAGCCTACACCGAATTGACCATATTGCCCTCTTGCGGTTTTAATTTGTGCCTTTTTTTTTTGTACTTTCTAATTATCTAACTTTAAGTAGGGCAACCCTACTGGTCAAAAGGAGAGAGGTTAGCTCTTCTCATGTTTGTAGTTATAGATTCAGCACATCTTCTCTTCTTTTTTTTTTTTTCAATTTTAGCTCTTTAACAGACTAAAAAAAAAAAATTATTGGTGAGGCAATAATATTGTCAAAGTACAATTATTTAATACTGTGAGCGTTTATATTATGCTTTTGCAACAACTATTATTACACTGGTAAGATTTCATCTTATTTACAAGAGACAGACCGGTGAAAATATGAATTTGTTTATGAGTTTGACACACAGAGGAGACGAAAATTTTAGAATCACAAGAGCTATATTTTTGTTGACATTCAGAAGAGGTGCATGTAGTTTACCTTATTAATTATCTAAAAATAACATTAAAAAAATGCATTAAGGTCACTTTATTGTGAAGAAAATGCCTTCGTTCTATTATTTTTGTACAAAATTCTGTACTAAAAATGATGTGATAGTGCAATTTTGTAATTAAAAATATTTTATGAATTTTTTTGTAAGTGATAGATCATTATGCCCATAAATCAATCACATTATTTTGTACACAATATTTAGATATATAACACTGCTATTATTGTAATTTCAAATGCAGGATAGAATGTTCATGATTGTCAGTTATCAAATCAAATAAAATTTTCTTATTTACATGAGACTCGTACACATTGTCTTCTAAAAAATCTAACTTCAAGGAAGCAATATCACCTACCAAGTGGACTAAATACAGGTGGTTTTTCAGGGTTCTAGTGCACCACATATTACGCTTGTTTGCCTTCACAAAGTCAAGATCCATGGAAGGGCATAATGGCCAAACAACGTAGGTTTATGTCATGGTGTGTTCTGACTCCACTTCAAACGATGTCGTTTAGTGATTTGGTGATTTAGCGATTATTTTCCGAACTGTTTATCGATAAATAATACGATGATAATACGTGTAGGGAGTAAGGGTAAACAGTAAACTCAATCACACAAAAGTTAAAATAGGGAGGGTCCTTATTTGTCGTCCGATTCTCAAGAAATCTGCTCAACGGTTGTAACTGATGGCTGATAATTCTTTTATCTTGGGACTCTCCACATAGTTTCATCCTTCCAACCCATTGAGATTTCGGGGATACGTGTGGACTGTGGAAGGCAAGACTGAGGAGAGAGAAAGAAGGGAGAGAGAGCAGACAAGATCATGGGTTCTGCATGTTTTTATTGCACAAAGCCCTGCAAATTTGGATCATGCAAATCCTCTTCTACTTTCTCTCTCCTCTCCTCACATGTGTTCTCTCTCTAGAAAAGATAAATACCGCTTCCTCCCTGTATTTTTTTAGCAACTTGCAAGAGCAGCTTGCTTTAGTTAAGCCTGAAGTCTCTCAGCTTAATTTTCTTGTAAGGACTTCCAAACCTACAAGCAATCTCAAGGTCTCTCCTCTCTCTCTCAACTCTCTGACTTTCTCCATCTAAAACAATGGTGATTAGACTCTAATAAGGCTAAGTTGTTAGGGGTACGCTCATAGTTTGATAGACCTAGAGACAGAGTGAGAGAGACTTTTTCTTTACAGAGGGAAGAGGCTTCAGCACGCCTTGCTTGCTGAACAGAACAACGACATATTTTTGGGCGTATGGTTGCGTGCGTTATGCTCTAAATTTCCCTTCCCGTTTTGGGGACCCTTTGATGAAGGGAATCTCTCTGGTTCTATACTATTTTTCTCTTTGTTCGCTTCCTTCCATTCACTCCTCTGTTCCTATAGCAAAGTCCTAAAACAAAAGCTAAGGATATATATATTGAGAGAGAGAGAGAGAGAGAGAGAGAGAGAGAGAAGAGAGAGAAAGGAAGGAGGAGAACCCACTCACTCACTCGGCGTGCAAAACATAAGAGAGAGAATAAAAGAAAGCAGCTAGATTGCAATCCCACAACTATTATTACCTCTCTCTCTTTGGGCTTTTTATTCATATTATTTGAGTTTTCTTAGTACTGGTGGGGTTTCTCTTGCGCTGTTATATCGTGTTTGGATTTTCAATCTCGTGGTGGTGGCTTTGAAGACTTGATGGGTTGAGGCTCTGGAAGTCGATCGGAGACAAACTTGGTGTATTTCTTCTTGGTGCTAGCTGCTCTTGAGGCTTCTTTAACTTTTCACTATCTGGGTATTTGATTTTTTGGGCCAAAACCGCTGGATTTGATGATTTGTGGATGTGGGTGTTCATTTATTGAGAGGTATGGGGCCTTCTGTCTTTTAGTTCCTTCTCTTTCGTTTGTCCAAACTTGTAGTTTAAGTTGTAGATTTGTGTATTTTGGGTATCTATGGTGTGCCTCTAACTAGTATCTATTTTCATTTTCCAGTGAGGTTTCTTCTATGTTCTTGCTGATTTCTGGGGGTAAAACCTGAAAGAGAAGCTCATTTTTCATTTGGTTCTTCAGTTATTGTCCTTTCTGGTGAAGAAATGGATGGGTGTTCGAACAAGGACGAGGCGTGTCCGCAGTTACTGGATTTGATAGCTAAAGACAGAGAATGGGTTGTGCAAAGGGGTAAACAAAGAAGCCATGAATCTTCAGAGGAGAAAAAGCTTGAGCTAAGGCTTGGTCCACCAGGTGAAGACTGGATCACCAGCAAAGATGGTAATAAGAACAACTCCAGAGAAAGACTTGAGTATTTCTCTAGCATGGTTTCCTTGGCCCACAACACTAACCGCAATTTCTGCAACAACGTTAACCAGAACAACACAATAGAGAATGGTTGGGTCATGAATAACCATGGAAACCAAAACCAGAAGTTTTCTTTCTCAGAAAACCCAGTTGGGACTTCCTTTTCATCTCCATGGTCATCTTCAGTTTACCAGGTAAAGACCCAACAACAGCAACAGCAGTTTATTCAGCTCCAATCAAACCCACAAAGCATGGCCAATAAGTCTAAGGAATCGTCACAGCCCTGTTGCACTAAAGAGGTAGACTTGCAGAATGCAGAAAAGAAGGCATTTTTACCAGCTTCTGCAAATACAGCTGTGCCAAACAGCTCTCAGAAAAGGTTAGCCCAGCTTTTTTCTCGCCTTATTGTCGTTTCTTTTGGACAGAGGATATTCACTCTCATCAGTCACATTGCTAGATGTTGTGGTCCTGTCTCCATGCATTATGGTTTTAATTTTTAATGTTTCTAACTAGTTCTAGTGGATTTCAGTATCATTTCTTTATTCACTGGTTTGCATATGTATTTTTGTGAAAGTGTGAATTCTTTTTTACAATATTTTTAGTCTGTCCCTGCTTTTTTCACCTGTTCATTAATCAATAACGGCTGGTTTCTTGTCATCTTTTTTTTTATTTTTTTTGTTACTCAAGATGTTACTTACAGTGTTTATCTTACTGATCTCATACATCTATATGTTTTGTGTTATATGGAAACTGCCTATATTGTGTTCTGTATTTTCAACTTTCTTTTTGTTGGTCTTGTCCAAAAAATTAATTCGTGTTACTTACCTTTCCTATGATACGTAAATTTATGAAAGAATTCTGGGATATATTGCTTTTGAGAGTTCACATGTTTGCATAGCTTTTTTGATTCCTCTGTTTCCCACTTTTCTATTGCATCGTTGTCTGCTGTATTTGTTTGCTCCAGTTAGTATATAACTGAATTTGATTTTTTTTTCTTCTCAAATTGGTGCTTGTGTTTTTCCACATACCTCTTCTCTTTTCTAACTCTCTCTTGATGGTCCCACGAAAATATTTCAAAAACAAAAGAACTGCTCCTGCTCCAGTGGTGGGGTGGCCTCCAATTCGTTCATTTAGGAAGAATCTTACCAGTAGCAGTTCGTCCAAGCCGATCCCTGAGTCACAAAATGTGGTCCCAAACAAGGTTCTGAGAGACAAACCGGCTGAAAGTTGCCAGAAAGGTTTCTTTGTTAAGATCAATATGGATGGAGTTCCCATTGGAAGGAAAGTTGATCTTAAAGCCTATGACAGCTATGAAAATCTCTCCTCTGCTGTTGATGAGCTTTTCAGAGGCCTACTTGCAGGTAATTTACATTCCTTGTCTAAAAATGATACTCTTATTGTTGGTGCACTTAAGAGAATCATTGCATGAGAGAGAGAGAGAGAGAGAGAGAGAGAGAGAGAGAAATGTTATTATCTAAATATGTTTGTCTTTTGTTTGTCATGTTCAGCTCAAAGAGATTCCTCTGCCGGTGGACTTCAGAACAAGCAAGAGGGAGGGAAAGTGATTACGGGTCTATTGGATGGAAGTGGAGAATATACCCTTGTTTATGAGGATCATGAAGGAGACAGGATGCTTGTTGGGGATGTCCCATGGCAGTAAGCATCTTATCACTGTGGAATATCTGATGCCACATATAGTTTAATTAGATAATCCCATTTTATATCACAACACTTGGATCGCTGAACCCTTAAAAATTCACCAATTGTATGATTTTATTTTGTTTTGTTTTTCTTAAAACATACTCAAGGTTCCTAACCTCTTTAACAATTATTCCTGTTCTTAGATCATATTGTTGCAAGAGTTTAATTTTAATGCACTATTTGTGTAAAGATTTTTTTTACACAAGTATGCTTTAAAATACAACACGTGTTCGTGGACATTGCATGTTTATGTTGTACTTAAAATCTAAATGACACGTGTCGCATTTTTGATGCATGCTTGTGTAAAAAATCTTTACACTGATAGTGCATTAAAATTAAACTCTTGCTGCAAACCTATTTATAGATCCAACTGTGACAATTCTTGCATTTGGCACTATATTTACCTGTCATTTGATACTCTTATTTAAAAAAAAAAAAATTACCTGTAATTCCATGGTATCTTGCTATAGTTTACGTGTGCCACCTATAATTGGGCCTTTTAACTTGAATTTTGAGGCATCTTGCATCTGATGTTGTTCTGCCATACTTTTACGTTGGATTGGTCGTGTTAATTCTTAATTTGGCTTCTTATCATGTCATTTGCAGCATGTTTGTATCTACTGTGAAGAGGCTGCGCGTCTTGAAAAGCTCTGAGCTCTCGACATTGTGCTGTGAGTTTTCATTATTTAATCCCCTTTCAAGTTGTGTTTTGATTTGATTACTAGCACAAGATTTGTCTACTCCTAGTTTCTAACTTTTGGAAATTGGGGCTTTTGTGCTTTGCAGTTGGCAGTAAGCAAGGAAAGATCTCACTTGATGCTGCGTCAAAATGAAGAAAGAGTAATGTAACTCTCAAATCTCCTTTGACATTTGGAATTATATTTTCTATGGCCGAGGGAAAAGAAAGGCGTTTGCTGTTAAATACTCCAGCTAATTGTGAGGATGGATGGACTTAATTTTCTTCAATTTTTCAATATTTTTCTTCTCTTGGCTTGTCTAGAATGAAGATGTAAAAGAAAAAAACTTTGCCAGATATGTGGATGCATATGTTTTCCTTGACTTTGCTCTCTATTTGTTGGGATGTATGACTGTTACTTGAGAAGAGGCCATTTCCTAACATGTGTTTACATTTCAGACCATTTCGAGAAATCGTTCATACATGGTTAATGATAATCATTTACTTGAAAATAAAAACCCTATTATGATAGATTTTAATTAGAGAAATGTGTCTGTCACATCATTTTGATGCCATATTTTGTTCAATTTTTTTGGAAGAATTAACATTTTTCATTTCATGTTTGGTTGTTTCTCGTGCTTAGCAGGAGTTTTCTGCTAGGACTTGAGAACGATTGCAAGCAATCAAACTGCAGCAATATATGATGCAATTAGTTAAAAGTTTTATGTAACATATATGCACACTTACATACCTCTTTATATTCCCTTTATCAGTTCTACAATTAAAACTGAGATATGCTTCATTAGATGCACTGTCATATTTTCCAAGAAAATTCGAAATTTACTTTAAGATTAAAAAGGTTATCCCACCACGTGGATGGAGACTGAAATATCTGTAAATAAGCCTATTGAAAAAGATCATGCAATTAAACTGTTATGTTTTTATTTAAAAGCTTATGTATATATACATATATGAAACCATATATTCAATTTTATGTCCTTTTATTTTTTCTCTCCTAATCCCCATCCTTCTAGGATCAATACACTATATAATATTTTAAATATTTAAAAATTTATAAAGGTGAAAGAAAATTTAGCAATTTAGAGGGGGGGCAATACACTATATTATATGTGAAATATCTAAAAATTCATAGGATATAAAGAAAATTTTCAAAATTTTGGGGGCCCATAGCCCCCGCTTGCCTGCCCTCCGTCTATTACTGAGTAAGATAATTAATTTTAATATAATGCAACGAATACGATAATATTCAAGTAAATAAAAATAAATAACAAATTATAATAATTCTCTTCGTTGTTTTATATTTTGAAACCTTTGCAAAGTAGTTTCATTGTCTACGGTTTTGAATATGTCCCTTTTAATGTATGACACTAAGCAATCATTCATTCATTCATCTCCTATGTTATTGCGTAATGGAGTTTTGATAATCTTTATTACAAAAAAAGCTCTCTCAATCGATGCAGTTGCAACCAGTAAGATCAATGTCAACTTCATAAGCAAATAAATTAATGGGTAGACACTATTTTTTTGCATTTAAACTAACTTTTGAGCAAGCCCACTAATCCCTATCACTTTTAAAAACTGATCGTTAAAGCTTACATTTACAATGTAAGTCTCAAGTATTATTAAGTATCATAAGCTCAAGTGGAGAAAAATCATTAGAATAAAACTCAGCAAAATATAAAATAAGTTGGGTTAAACAAAAAAAATTTTCCAAATTTTAGTGGGGATAACTGCCTACCCTCGGCTCTTGGTTGGTCCACCCCTCACCCCTGCATGCTTTTTGGGTTTAGAAGAATTTCCAAGCATATATGTTGCTTTGAGGTCGTCGTATAAGATGTGTCCTTGTCTTGAAATAGAAAGTATCATCTCAATATTTGTCATCTAAAATGATCCATATCTGATTTCGTAAATATATTAAACAACTACGATCTCTTTATTAATTCTTCATGAGTTCTGCATTTCGTTGTTGTAGCATATAAATACCAGACACCTTTAAGTTAATTAGTAGAACACCAAAAAAAAAAAAAAAAAAATTTACTTTCATAGATCTCTTGTTCACTATGTAACAATGTTATACGACTTGATTTTGAGCTCTACAGTTAGAAACTTGAAGGACGTGAAACCTGCGGTAATCGGGTCATGGCTTGATCCTAGTTTAAAATATCAAATCAAAGTAACTTTTCATTTCCCCTGATTTTTCTCTTCAACTAATATTGATTTTTGTAACTAGCTAGTTACTTTTTTTTTTTCTTTTTTTTTTTGTGTTAGTGTAAATGCAAGGCATGTGGGTGGCACACACATGGTTTCGGGGTTCTACAATTGCGTAATAGAATGGTAATTAACCACTCCATGATAGTAGTAAAAATTAGGAGAATGTATAATAAAAGAAAAGTGTTTTACTGATTTTATTTCAATTTTTACAGGTTTGCGATTGCATTAGCCGGGTGTCGGGTGTTGAGATCAAAGAACAAGCAGGACAGCCCTTAAATCATGGAGACAAGATAAAAGTTTTGACAGTGGAAGTCAATGGAGACATATCGTTGGGAGATGAGGTGAAGTTGGATTTTGAATTGGTTGGGACATATACAGGGCCAGGAGCTGTTGGTGATTATGATAACCTCCAATTTAAACTGGAAAATGGTAAATGGGCGCTGCGATCGGGTTCAAGCGCAGGAGGAGTAGTACGGTCCGCAATGGTGGCTATTGAAACAAGGTGGGATTGCAGCAGCAGGAGAAAATGACACACACAGTTCGTTTGGTTTATGTTTTCTATTTCTATTTTATGTTTTTTTTAAAATAAAAAACATAAATAAAAACACTAAAATAGATGTGTTTTCTGATTCTAAAACATTGGTCTGGTACTGTTAATAGAACGGTAACTTATAAATGCCATCATCAGACCATAAAAAACAAAAAACAAAAATACAAACTTATAGTACACAACAAAAAATAAAAACTGACAACACGTCCAAACTGACCCTTATTATTCATGCGTAAGTATATAGATAGCTATACGTACACAAACATACACTCATATATATATATATATATATATGTATGTATATATGTTTTTGTTATACCACTATTATGGATGGACGATCGGTTTGGAAAGTTGATTGATTGAACAATGAGTTTGCTTGGCGTTAAACCCTTAATTATTTATAGCTAAAGGCACTGGATATTAATTTAAATGTTGTGTGATCGTGCTTTTGGTTTACAGTTTTTGATGGTAAGTTTTGATTTCCGTAAGTTCTTGCATGAAATTTCTATTTGGTTGTGACAAAAGATATATATTGTATAAATTCCTTGTTATTACAACAATTAATGTGCAACCCAACTGGATCGGCCGAGTTCTCCACTGGTGTGCTGTGGTTTTGCTATACCATTCGAATACAAAATGAAGATATGAGGGTTAGAGATAAACTAATACTAAGAAGAGGTGCCTTTTGAGATGATGGGACTGAGAAGTTACGAAAGCATTTAAACTATAAACTGTAAACTCAGAAGTGAATTTTTGTATGAACTTGACAAGAGAACAGAAAATTACACACACATATATATATATATATATATATATATTGATTCTACAGATCATACTTTACAATTGTTTGTTTGGTTACTTCTGTAAGTTACTTTGAGTGAATGGGATGCATTGTGTGACCTTTTGATCGTCATATATACATAGAGCAAATAAAGATAAACCGCACTCCTCTTTTGCATGCATGAGATTAGGAATGATGACTGGTGCAAGCATGTAAAGCACATACTCGCATTCAAATTATGAAAAACATGCAAATGAACATACTCTAAATGTAATTGAGAGAGAGAGAGAGAGAGAGAGAGAGAGAGAGAGAGAGAGAGAGAGAGAGAGAGAGAGAGAGAGAGAGAGAGAGTTAATGAATGAATGACAAAATATTAAAGATGCCAAATCAGTTTTGGCTTTTATTAAAGCAACGTATAACTAATATTTATTACTATGCATAGTTGTACTTTCTTTTGACATAAGCTATTCCTGAATAGGTGGCATCTTGAAGCAAAAGAGCAATGCTTTCCAGGTCCTCAATACATTCAATCAACTTTGTGACATATTAATAAAGGCTTCATAAATCAATTCCCTAAACTATAAACCATGGAAAAATAAATCAATTAAAATAAGACAAAGAAAAATAAAGGTTGCAAAAACAAATAAATAAAGAATAGAAACAATGCAGGAGATACCTAAGCAGAATCCGAATGGAGTTAACCACTCTTAGGAGTCCTCGGCTTCAAGGTACTGGGAGTGAGAGGCAGCAAGAAGAGCAGCGCCAATGCCTGAGCCATCATTAGAATGCTCCACAATGACACTTCTCGAAACTTCCTCTCCGAGCAATTCGTTTAAGGTGTTCTCCAAACACTTTCTGAATTCAGTGTAGTGCTCATATAATCCACCGTCCATGGCTATCACTGTCTTCTGTGTCTCCCCGTCTTTGATCTCATCCCGTCCCATTTTCTTCAAGATGCCCAAGAGTCCAGCAGCAGCAACTCGTGCCCCACGCGTGGCAACAATGTTGCAGAGCTGAACCACGACTTCCCTTGTTTTTAGGGAGGTATTAGATATCTGAATATGAGAGGAGGTAAAAAAAATGAAACAGATTAGAATATGCACCAAAACCACTGCAATGGTATAGCAAACGATGGAGCAGTTAATCTTTTATGCTATGCCTGGAAAGGGGTTTCAGGGCTGATCTTTTATATTTGAAACCATTTTCTTTTTGCTACCATAACAATATTATCACGACTACAACACAATGAGAGTGCTGTCACAGCAAATGGAAACCCTTCTTTCCTTCCCAACCAAAGCTATGCTTGAGTGATAATGAATTAGGAAGTCATATTCTGAAAGAGGCCCCAAATTTTTCACGCTAAGATGCAAGACAACAGAAAATCCAGAATTGAATTGCACAACTCAGCTAAAGCTAAAGCTTACAAGTTGTTTTGCATATGTGGAAGATCTTGTAAGAATTATGAAAAGCAAGACAAGTTTCAACTAGTCAAACTGTTGCAGATATAAAAAAATAAAAATAAAAAGTGATACCTCTAAGATATCCTTCAATTTGTTTCCTACAACCCTGAGATCAGAGGACGTATCATGATGCATTGCTGACATATCAGGTGTCCTGCATATTCCATAGGTAAAAAATGTAATTGTTCTACAGATTCTAGTGCTTACAATTAACATGATGCATGCTGCAAATGAAGATAACAAAAGAAAATCTGAAGGAAACTGAAGGTTTTTCCACTGATCATGGAAGAGGACACATCAGCATTTTCTTTCTCATACACCAAAATGCCTTGGAATCTTGATATCATAGCAAGGAATAACCCACATTCCTAATATTGATCCAAGGCAAAACAAAGATTACACAAATGGTTTAACCACATTCTCAATGTAGACACTGGGTCACACCAAGGCAATTTGATGCAAATGCTCTCCCTCCTCTCTCTCAAGTGCACATACAAATCCCCGTCTTGGACTTGTTGAGAGCATATTCCTGAACTAAGATTGCTTCCAAGAAACGATATAAGATGCATTGCTCATTTTGAATGAATTATGATCATACAAAAATTGGATGTATATAGTTTGTTGAAATTGCCCCCTTCCATTCATCTGTTGTCCAGTTCTGTAATTCTTCCGAATTTGATAAAATCCCACTCTGCCTCATTTACTTGATAGGTGCTCAACAAGTTATTCATTCTCTTTGCAAAATCTCTAGAGTTATTTGCCCCAAAAAACTCTAAACTCAAACCCACTTTCTTCAACTTTAGAGCAAATTATAGAATTTACCTTAATCTTTTTGTTCTTTTTTTTCTGTGGGTTTGCATCTTCAAAGAAAACTACTTTCTGTTAGAATCTTGACAAGGGGATAATATTGTTTGTCTTAGGACTCATCCATTGATATCCATGATAAGTTTCTCAAAACTCTAATCAGTTGAAATTCAATTTAGAAAGAAAAAGGGAAATGCGAGAAGATGTGCCACACGTGTTCCTAATCAATGTCACTTTGTTGTCCTGGAAAGGATCTATTTCCTCAAACGTTGGCACCTTTTCTTCCCCCATTCTCTCCAATATCAGGTCTCAAACTTGAACCTCACACCTAGACCATTAGAAAGGCCCGATAGAAGTAGTTTATCCACAAGCTTATCTGTTCTGGAACCTCTACAATTGCAATCAATGCATACCTAATAGTCAACAATCCTAAGTGAATCAAAAAGCATAACTTATTGCCTCCAGTTGAAATGGTTTTCATGTCAACCAGATATCTTGATGCAGGGGATTCAGTCTGGCCCCCCAACCCGACCACCCCACTCTCGCTTTCAAGGACCTTACAGAAACGTCCCCTTAACTAAGGATGCATAATAAAAATGTTACAGAGATAATAGAATGTCCTAGAGCTGTTTGCACCTATAACTGAGAGCACAAGCAGACCACTACAATGGAGCAACACAAATCAGCTGTTTATTCTACAGCTTGTCATATGAACATTAAAAATGTGCTTGACTGAAGAAGAGAATTTCGCATTTGAAAATTAAAATGTTTTCCATTGTCAGAGGGAATTCCCCATAAAAAAACAATCACAAATAGATAGTAAAAATTTTAAAGGAGTACCTCAGTAAGAATGGAACCTTAAGTTTAGGTGGAACGGTGTCACCAAAGAAGGCAGCTTCTTCAGCCATCGTACATAGAACTCTGCGGACAATTTCTCCCAAATACATACCAGAAATAATCTTCTCAAAAATCTGTAAGAATAAAATAAAAGTTTTTCAGGCAATGTAAAACATCCTGTTGATTGCAAAAGCAAAGCTACAGAGCATATAAGTATACATAAACAAGTACCTGTTCACCAGGATTTAAACTTTCAGCATCCATTGCAAGATCATACTCTGTTAATGGAAGATGTGATGTCCTAAAATTGCCCCATTCCATGTTAATAACCTACAGCATTACATTCACTGGGGCTTCAATATGCTTTCCACATATAAAGCTAATTCAAAACCTAGCAACATTCTGACTGATACTCAAGGAAAAAAGAGAGAGCTAAATAAGTAGTGAATAGCCACTGAAGAACTGCTAACCATCTCTCCAGATTTTGGTAGAGGACCATGCCATTTTGGTATTGCTTGAGCACGTTCCACATATGCTGCGTTTGTTCCTGTACCCAGGATCACAGCAATAACAATATCCTTGTTGGAGAATCTGCCTCCAGCTAATGTTCCAATTGTATCATTCACCTAGTGCCAAACACACATTAAGATCTCATAAGTTGAAATGAATTAATCGATCTACGAATTGTACACCAGGTACCTGTTGGTTGGGTTCGGCCCATGTGGGTTGTCCCAAGCCCATGCAACACAAACAAATAAAAAATAAAAAGGGAACAAAGGGGTGGCAGTGACACAAAGTTTCCACAGGAAGCTGTGTATTTAAAGCCCACTTTAGTAGGTCGGTTGTGGGTTAGAGTGAACCCAACCGAGAGACTCAAGAGAGAGAATAAGGAAACCTCTCACAGGGCAGATGATACCAGCCCACTTCAGTCCCTTGATCAGATGGTGTATTGAGGTCCAATCGTTGTGAAATTATAGACATTTGTTCTCAGACAGAGATCTTGATATCCACCAATTGGATTTTGGATCAGACGCTCCTGCAGTGATTTCTCTACAGGGCCCTTTCGATTCAAATTGGTGAGACCTAAAAAATTTCTTGAATGTTGTTGTCTTGGAATCCACTTTAGGGTGAAGTACTCATTTGTGTCGGACAAGAATATTTTGTTCTTGATGTTGGTATCCTCTAGGTGTAGCGAACATGAACATCCTCAGGGCATAGCCACGAAATTAAACTTACCAGAGCTGACACATGCATATCAAGGCCTTGTCTTTCCATTGCTCTCTCCAGTTCTGCTACCACATCTTGGCCAACCTACTCATCCAATAATTAAAAAAACTCAGGCAGCAAATTCCAATTAAAGAAAAGTCAAGCATTTACCTCAAGTCAAAACTTTAATTATCTTGTAAGATATAATCAATGCATATGTCCTCAGTTGCCTAAGAAGGTAACAAGAACTACCAAGATTTTAATTTCAAATCAACCAAAATCTAGTAATAACATGTCATTAAACCGCGCAATGCATACAATTAATTAGTTTGAAGTGTTGATATCCATTTTGTTCATAACAAGTAGCTAATCCTCATTAAAGAATAGAAAAACGGGACCAAAGAATCAGGATTGACCGTGTCATCAATAAAGAAGCCTTTTGTCCACCTAATAAGAGTTCCAGAAGCAATGGATGTTTTCATCACTGGGAATGAAAAGGTAAAACCAATTTCCCTCCTTCTGCCCGGAGAAATCTGGAAGTTTCCACCTTCTTGACCAACAAATTTTGCAAGTTCTGTTGCAATATAGTCAAAAAGTCCCTGAAATGACATTCATTATGAGAATTTAGATGTTTTAATGGACAGCACGAAGCAGGACAATAATTGTCTGAACAGAACAAGACTAACCTCTGAAGTCCCAACCATTAAATTACGAGGAATTGAAACCTCAGCAAATTCTTGATCAGCAATGCCACCATTTCTTCCTTCCAATTGCACTCGCAACACCCGGAAGTTTGTTCCACCAAGGTCCAATGCATAAAACAATCCTTTCTCGTCACTAAAATAGGAGAAAAGAAAAGGAAAATGAACATTTTGATTAAAATGTACTTATTTTCTGGGTACATTGCTCTGGAGAGTGCGCTGAGTACAACAATGGCGTTAATTTTGGCCTATTAAGATGTGGATTGGGGATAGGATGAGGTTAAATCTCGTGCAATAAGTCCATTATAATAATTTAACTGCTATAATGCTTGATCGGCGAGTAGACATGGAGAATCGATAAATATCAGTAATCTCACAGAGAGAGAGAGAGAGAGAGAGGGATTGTGTCGGCATTACCCGGTGGGGAGATTGTCGACATAGCTGTTGAGCATCTTGAGCTTGCTGCCACCTTCGGAGGCAAGACCGGCGTGCATCTCGACGGTCATGGCGTCGGCCACCTGCATCAACTTCCCAACGGGGGTCGCACACTTCTCTTCGAATTCCTTCAGGAGTGCCATTACCCGGGCCCACCGGCTGGAGCTCCGAATGCGATGGCGGACGATCAGCGCCGCCGCAGCGCACACCGTGGCCGCGCATATCACCGCCGCTCCCACTGCCACCTTCCCCATCACGCAAAAAAAAAAAAGAAACCACAAACGAAAATGAAATTCGCTGAGACCCAAATCAAAGATTCTGATTACCGAAAAGATGGGATCAGATCAGAAGGTCTCGTCAATGCGTGTAACGAATGCAGGATATGTATATGATTTTACGATTCTTTGGATTGAGGGATTTGCAGAAGGTTTGGAAAGAAAAAAAAATTTAGTTAATATTAAATTTGTATTATTTTTAAGGGATGAGAGAGAAGTAAATGGTGGGATTGAGATGAAGAGATGAACACATTTTAAGTATTTGTCTTTCCTTTAAAAATTTAGAAGAAATAGGGAGAAATGAAAGTTGTTATTATTATTAGAAATGGGTGTACAGGCGATATGTTTGTAATATTTATACAATAATTACATAATAAAAATTCTTATAATTATAAATTTTAAGTGTAAGAAAGACCATTCCCTCTTGATTAATTAAGATATGCTTTCTTTTATTTTTTTTTTCTTTTTTCCTTATAATACAAACAAGCGTTAATGATTTGCACGGAAAAGAAAAGGACAAGAATTGGGAATTTTGGCCCGGTGCCATCCCACTACTAACTAACGCTTGTTGAGGTTGGCCTTTCCTATGTATCATCTGCCTATCATTATCAGCTTATATAAATGTGTGCGCCTTTATATAATGGTATTAGGCCGAGGTGTCGTTATACTGTAGCTTACCAAGTTTGGTAATGAAAGAGAAACTTCACTCGCCACTTTGGAGAACAAAACACACGTTCCAAGGGGTGTTTGGAAACTTTGAATGTGACTCAAGCGTATACTAACTTGTGTTTTTAACTTACAACATTTTTAAATTTCAATTCAAACACCCCTTAATATACTTTTACAGTTTTACTTTCAAAAAATAATTTCTAATTTCATGAATTTTTAATTATTAAAATTCTTATTTGTATTGGACTATTATATGAGAAGCTAGCTTCTTTTTTATAAACCACCTTTAATTATGCATTGCAAAGCGCACACCCCCAGGTAAATTGTTCAAGGTACTCTCTTCTGATGAAAATAAGATGAAAACAGAAGCTGAATTTCTCCACCCTAATCTGTTCCTTCAGTAGATCTTTACACACAAGTACGAGAAGCTAACACTGCCAGCGGCCCATTGAGTAGGAAACTCGAAAGTTCCCCAAGCAATTGGGGCTGTAGAGAAAGATAAGTTGAACCATTCCAAAAGCTGAATACCTTCATACAAAGTTAAATCAAAGAGCAGCGCCCTTTGCCCCTTAAACCAAACACACCGTCAACCAATCACCATTTCAGCAGGGGCCGAACCAAGAATTCAATGTGCATGGAGAGAGAGAGAGAGAGAGAGAGAGAGAGAGAGAGAGAGAGAGAGAGAGAGAGATTCATGTATACATCATTACAAGGCAGCAAGTGTACAAGAGTACGATAGATGGGAACAAAGAAAAGAACTAGAAAACCTCTCCCCAGCCTGCCATGTTGGACTACCCCCCACCGTTGTATAATCGAAGTCCTCACTCGATTAAAAAGATGCTAGGACAGTTCCCACATCCACAAGACAAGTAATGACCTAATCACTGGCTGCCAGTCCAGAAAGCGTCCCCGATCTTCTTAGAAGAGCATTGAGAGCTCACAATTTATGCAGCAGAGCAAGATACACAACTAAAAACTGTACTTTAGCAAAGTTTACGCCCCGAGTTCTTCGGATTGCTGCCACTGGGTTGCTGATCCGCAAGATAAAACATACTAGCATGGCTGGGAAGAAAAAGAAACAAATGAAAGCCAGCAATGAACATAGAACTTACCCAAACTGCTGGCTTTCTGTCTCTCCTGAGCAGAAATGTTTTCAGAGAAAGGAATTCAACACGTAAGTTTCTCATCTTTCACACTGTTGGTGTCAGCCTCATCCTGCTACAAAGACAGACAGACAGACAATAGACAAAACAAACAACAAAGAACAGTATAAAGCTGTAATTGCTATATAAAAAAAAAAAATTCAGGAAATATATTTAGAATTTCAGAACACATGCCTTATGATCTTCTGCACAGATTTGGAGATAACTCCACCCCCGGAATTCAGTAACATCCCAAGGCATTTGGCTTCATGAAACAAAAGTGACCCAACAAAATTAGAAATCGGGGAAGTTCTAAGATACCTCAGTCTTAGTTAATAAATCTCCTAAACAAAGAATGAAGCTATTAAGAGTGCATGCAGCCTAAATTCCAAATTAAAACAAATAAGTGGGAAGAAAAAAAAAGAAACTTAAATTTGAAACCTCTAACCCTTCTAGCAATCCATCATGAACTACTACGTCGCCATTTTCACACCCATTATCCAGGAGCACTTCCGAGTCCACCTCGCACGAGTCTCCCTGGGAAGATCCCTGGTTGTTTCTCCCTGCAACACTCCCAGGGTTACCCTCACTGCCACCCGCAAGAGATTCTAGTCCAACATTCTGGCAAGAGCTGATCTCACTGACCAGGATTGTGATGACACCTGAATATGAAAAAGCCTCAGCATTTTCAGTACACGAGATATCTTTATCTGATTTAACAAGCTTTGTGCTGGCCTCTTCTCACCACCTTCCATCCGCTGCAGCATTATCCTAATAGATCCAATCTCAACACTTTTCAAGTTATGCTAGATCACATATATAACAGACAGCATTTTATACCCGCAAATGACAAAGGACAACAACATCTGATATGCATAAAGCATGTGCAACCAGGATGACCAATAACAGAATTCCACACAATAGAATTACCAAAAATGTTTCAGAAGGCAAAAGAGCAAATAAGGAAGTGAATTTATTTCCAGATGAGCAAAAGACTAGTGAAAAGTGCACCAAAATCAACCAACCTTCCAATGTGAAAATAAAGCAAACAGAAGAATGAGGATAGGGTCCACAATGATCAAACCATAAGATTCATCACACTATAGGGTATATAAAAACAAGGGAATTGTGAAGGACTTTGGTTTAAAATTTCTTACTGGAAAAATCTAAGGGCAATATTTGTCTACTGTCACACCATCTCCCATGCCCAGAAACTAAGAATATGAAATGCTCAATCAAGACACAAAAACAGACAATCTGATCCGATTTAGACCTCAGTAATTGAAACACAAATTAATCCCATCCCTCTACACAACCACCAATACCCGCTATTAGATTCAACAAGAGCTAGCACAACATATTTCAAAAAAAATAAGGAGCAAATAAAATTCCGGAAACTACCCCCCGGGCCCAAAAAAACATTTTAAGAAAAATACCCAGCATCTATATGGAAAGGTGGGGATCCATACAGCAGAACTTTATAACTCCCTGACAAAGACAATGGAAGCTTCAAACTAGGCACAACCTATAATTCAGGAAAAAGAAATAGGGCTCCTGTCAACCAAATAGGTTTGCTGCCACAAACCACTCAGTCCACTGACCTCGTAAACACACCCCCCCCCCCCCCCCCCCCCCCCCCCCCGTCGTCCTTTTTTAAAAAAAAAATCTCCATTTTCTTTTCTCTCTTTTTTAGTGCGTGTGTAAGGGGAAGTAACCTTTTAACTAAGAAGCATTGACACTTTTAAAAATATGTCACACTCCTCAGATACTCTCCAATACATGTTAAACATATATTCAAATGTATCTTATTATTTTTAAATTTTTTTAGAATAGGAAATATTCGTCTATAACTTAGACAAGCATGAGGCACATTGCAAGTTTAAAATAAATAAATAAAGTGAGATCCACTAATAAAAACAGTGTGGATTTATACCTTTCAAATTGTTATGTTTGAAACTGTAAACTTGTTTTTATCTTATTTTATATTCAATAAGATTGATTAGTCAATGGAGTTTCTCATGTTGAATTAACACTATTTTGTCAAAAATTTTTGTAGTTTGCGGATGTCAAATTCATATACATTGCAAATAAAATATAAAAAATATCTTCTTGTTGTATTTCGCCAAGTTAGTATCCTCAATTTTTCAAAATTGTTATGTTTTGTGTCTGTACCCGTGACTGTGTGTGTGCTCTCTTAAGCCTTCACCTTAAAAGTAGACCAACTTTTACCCGCGCCACAAATTGTACAATAAATTGTTTGATAATTTGTAATCCTAAGCTCCAGCACCTATCTCCATAACAGCTTTAGCAGGTCGAATATTGTATGACATGCCAAATACATTGAAGAGTACTTGGTGATATCTGAATCCTTAGCATTCCATGTATCTGCAACCCTAGACAACCACCTCCTCCCCCAAAACCCAAAAAAAAAGACACCTTGTCATACCAAAGAGACAAAGCTAACACAAACATTCTTACCCCAAGTCAATAAGAACCAAAAGTAAATATAACAGCATTTGCCGCCTAGTTGACATTGCAAGGAGTAGCATGATTATTTATCCCGGGAGAAACCACTGCTATTAATTTCACTGTATATGTTTTTAAACATTCAAAATTAACTAACTATAATATAGGGTGCCAACAAGTTGATCCCAAATCCATAGAATCTCTATTTGCCTCCTTTAACCATAGAAGTTTTCCCCCTAAAGTCATTGATCGATAACTGCTTCAATTAAACCCAACTGATCCACACTGCGTAAAAGGCCATCTCATATGTGTAACTGGTGAAGACAAGGTAGACCTGAATGCCATCTCTTCATAAATAGTGAGAATTTACTTAAAATTTAACGCTTTTAGTATTCATATCATAAATCCTAGCTTTCGTAGAAAATCCAATGATTACACACGCAACAAGATTTTTCCAAGGAAAATGCTACTCTTTTAGATTTTTTTGTACAGAATTTTACAACAAAATGATGTGGCGATGATAGTTTTGTAATAAATAAACATTTTGGTGGGTTTTTTATTTTAAAGTGATAAGCCCACAACTTAACCACATCATTCTAGTAATAAATTCTGTACGAATAGATTGCATTTTGTAATTATCCTTTGCTGGTTGTATAGTATTATCCTTTTTCTAATATCACTGGGCCACTTGTTTCAGGTATGATCAGAAGACTCAGAACTCACGCAACAAAATATAAGCATAACAATTAAAAGAAGATCGTTCAGAAGTGCAATTTCCTCCTTGATACGACCAAGAACCTCTTCTCTCTTGGCAGTTTCTTCCTTGGTTTCATAAAGCCCAGCATCGACCAAAAACTTGCGTACACAACACAAATTTCAGAGCAAAACCTTAACCTGCTTCAGAACAAATTTCGAATTCTTCTCTCTTTGCAATGTTTCATTTTTCATTATTTCCATTTTCACTTTGTGTTCTTTCTTTCTGGGTGTGGTTAGCGTGAGACATATAATTCTTTATTCCCATCTTTGGTATCATCCTATGGAAGTGCAAAAAATCTAAGAATTTCAGGAGAGCAAATTCTTACTGGGCTTTTCATTAAACAACACCTGTGCATCTACCAAACATATGATGGTACAAGGTAAGAAATATTTCGATCACAAAATCTATGCATCGTCAAATCCTTACTACGCATTTCATCAAACAAAACCATGGATTTTATCAATTTATCGTCATCTTCGTACGCTACAGTTTTTGTTTCTCGCCTGCTTCTCTAGCAATGGATTCACAGTGGACTCTACCACCTCGATGCTGTTAGAAAAGGATAATTACAAAATGCAATACGAAAAATAATGTGTGTGTGTGTGTGTGTGAGAGAGAGAGAGAGAGAGCGAGAGAGGAGGAATTCTATTAAAAATGGAAAACTTCAGCAGTCATTAATGTTATGTTTGAAACTCGGTGAGAAAAGAAAAAGGTGGAGGAAAATAAAATAAAATAAAAAAATAATTTTACTCTATTTTTCATCACTTTTTTTTATTTTTTATTTTTTCAATCAAAAATTAAAATTTCAAACAAAACATAATGATTGTTTAGGATCAAGTGCAACTAAGACTTTTAATACTTGTCACGTGACTTCATGTCATTGGGCCACATTGGGCCACATCAATGACCTGAGCAACCGCATCTAAATCAACAGCAGCAAAGTTGCTCCCCCTAGGTAATGACATGTTTTTGAAATTGTGACACTTATAATATTTTTTCTATTACTGGAACTCGAACTATAAAATTTAATTATTCAGTTATGATAATATTTATAATTTCTCAAAAAGTGTTATTTTTTTCTTAAAACTTGTAGTATCACATGAATGAACCATCAACCCATATAAGCATGAAGTCCTGTTGCAACGATTACTCTTGATAATTTCCCATAAGTAAGTAGCGAGAAAGGAACGGAAAAGTGATATTTGTTCATGTATTCCGTGTCAATTTTCTTTTTATAAAAAAGAGTGAGAGACAATAATATTTGAGAAATTATTGGAATTATTATACCTAGTTAAAATTTTAAATTTAAAAATTTTGCAACAAAAAAAAATCATAAGGGTCACATGTTGCTGAAGTGGTGTGATGGCCATCTTGAAAATTTTCTCATGAGTAATCATTTTATAAGGTATTAGTTTTGAATCCATAACTTCTGATTTAATTTTCGGGTTTTGTTAATATGTGTCAATGGTGATGAATGAGACAACGATCGAAAGGAATGGAGACAACGGTGATAGTGGTGGTGAGTAGTGCCACAACGGCAGTGGAGAATGGTGATAGTGGTGGTGAGTAGTGCCACAACGGCAGTGGAGAATGGTGGCAAATCTGGTGACACTAGGTGTAGTTAGTGGTAGATAGTGATGGTACGAAGGAGAATGGAGAAAGACGTTGTTTTGAAAGTAAACTGAAATATGGGAACACACATTATTTTTGGGTTTTTATTTTTGTCCAATTTTTAGGAAAAAATTAAAAATTAAAAGTAAAAAATTGAAAAACAACTATCAAACATGTGTTATTTTTATTTTTCAAGAAGTTTGAAAAAAAACCAAAAAATAAAAAATTATTGGATAAGCCATAAAAAGTTTATTTATTTATTTATTATTATGTGGTCAAGTGTGTCTGAGCCAACTTACGTGCACCTTAACTAATTATCTTCCCGTTCATGTCAAAGGTATCGATTTATTATTTGTATACGTTTGTTTGAGTGAGAAAAGCAAAAACTTTCTATTTAGTTGGAGAGAGAACATGAATATAAGTTTAAAGAGAAAAATATGTTTAAAAATAGAAAAAAATGACCTATTATGCGTCAATTTAAACTAGTGAATAAATTTTTTAAAAAATAATATAACCAAGCAACTATAATTTTCCCTATTTATTCTATCATTTATTATCTTTCTTTTCTCTTCTTTCTCTTCTTTTTTCTAAAATTTTAAACTAGTAAAAAAAATAATAAATAAAACAGGAAAAATGACATGGGAGTGGGGTGGCCGAGCCACACGAATCAATGGAATTTGAGATTCTAGATTACGCTTCATAGAAAGAACTTAGAGGCCCAAAGAAATTAGAATATTTTGTAAATTATACTTGAATTGCTGTAAAAAAAAATTATGTTTATAAATTTTTAAAATTATATTTGGATAATGATAAAAAAATGATTTAAAAAAATAACTTATATCTAACACTAGTTTTCCAATTTTTCTCGCAGCTAATGAGAGGGCTCTAACTTGGGTGGGTTTGTGGGTTCGGGTTGGGTTTGTCACTCCCAGGTCCAAGTTCCCGAAGAAGGCTGACTGTGTTCACTACTTTCTCTTATTGCATGAGAGAACCCGTTCGAGACAGTGTTTAAGAGTCAGATAATTATTTAATTCTAGAGACATTTTTAAGAATTAAACGTGGCGTTTCCGAACTCTACTCCACATAGTGGAAAGTTGAGAGCAGTATGCTAACATGCATGATTCCGTAACCGTGGTAATAGAAGATAGGCAAACACCCCAATCCATTAATTTTGAGTTGTTATTGGCCAATTAAGCATACGATTGAGCCTTAGAGTGACCCACATAGTTTGAACGATTTTCTCCAAAATAATTTGCCAAGAAGACTCGAATTTGAAATTGTCAAAGAGCGCGGCACATCTCCATCTCTTACATCATCTCCATTGAACCAATCCGGAAGGGTGGATGGTTCACTATTTCGATCTTCTAAATTCCTCAACTACATTTTTTGCTTTTTGTTTTTTTGGTACAAGTTGTGGCCCTCAGCCAATTACTCTCTTAAACTTGTCCAAGATTACCGTTCACATGAAATTTGTAAAATTCATGCAATTGCATGAATAATAGTTGACAACATAAAAGCATGAGGACGCATTAAATTTTAGACTTCATGTTTTGCATGAGGACAAAATTGCTTACCCTCCAATTTCTATAATATTGGACATCGTAAATTTCATCTATTTCTCATTCTCATTCCTCTCCAATACCATACAATCCACTGTTAACATCTTCATCATTCTCTTTACAGTTCCAATAGGATTAATTTATGTAATCATTTCACATTTAGCCAGTTTGGTAAAAAGTATATTTTCACTACTATCTTATTATAATTTTGTTTTTGGGGGGAAAGACTAATGTTCAAATTTTTTTTTTTTTTGTAAGTAGTGGTTTTCCATTACTGTTCAATTTATTATCCCAAAATACGACCTTGCAGACTGAGACTAATGTTCAATTTATTATCCCAAGATACAACCTTGCCAGTTTACAATGAGATGGCTAGCATTGTTGTCTTTTGTTTCCCATTCTTTTTAAAGGGCACCTACAATTGGTTTGCCTACAGTTAGAAGTCATTAAAAGGTGTATTTTGTTTTAAAGTAAAAAGTGTTCTTCGATTACATTATTTTATATATAAATTTTATATAAAATTTATAATATATGGCATTACCATTAAGAGTTAATTGCCAGCTTTTAGACTCATTTAATAGGGTACCAAAAAATTCATATATAAATTCTTATAAGAGCAAAGTGATTGAATATTACTTTAAAAAAAATCACTCATCACAATAAAATTTAATTATAAAATATCAGCATCACATCGGTGAATGAGTTCCTGTACAAATTCTTGGGTAAAGTAGCATTTTCCTTCAAACTATTTAATCCAAATTTGAAAAAACTAAACCAGTAGTAAGGACTGACCAGCATACAGGCATACAGCTATAATGTCACTAGCTACTTAATGGCCATTACCCTATTTTACATCCTAAGAATAGATTAATTAACTTCACATACCGCAATATTTGGGAAATTGAAAATACCCCCTCAACAAAGGCCTCCAACCGCCCTTTCCATCATATTATGCCATCACCATCTTAATGACCATTTGTTCTTATCTTTCATATACGACTCAGATCTGGCTTATACACACTTTCACACCCTCTTCAGTTTCCACAAAAAAAACACCATCGTCTCAGAGATCTTCTGCACAACCAAAAGCAATGGCAGAGATTTCTGGGCGAATCACCGAAAATCAATGAAAATTTTCTGAAGATCGTCGCAGTGAGATACGCGGACCCAAATCGAAAGATCTTTCCATAACAGTCCTCTTTGGCTGGTACAAGAAAGAAGCAATAAAAACGGAAGCACTGTTTATGGGTAAGTGCCTTTATGGTGGTTTGCAGGGAGAAATCATAGGGGTTTCTCAGAGACCCATCTTGATATTTGTCTAGTTTTTGTTGGGGCTTTAAGAGATCGAGAAAAAAGGCTGCAGAAGTGGATGGAGACAGAGAAGAGTATGTAGGAAGGGTTGTACAGATGCAAAGAATGGCAAAGCACTCATAATGGGTTTTGGGTTTTAGAGAGAGAAACGTAAAGAAAACTCAAAAGAGATTCACGAGATTGTCAGCGGCTGAGAACCCAGGTGGCAACTTTCATACTCAGTACACGTCGCTCCAGAAAGTTAGAGAGAGAAAGAGAGACAGGAGTCATTTTTATAGTGAGAGAAAGTAATTTTGTGAGAGAGGGAGGGGAAGTAGTGGTGCTTATAGTAGGTTTTGTGAGCTTCTTATTGGAGGAGTGTAAATTTGAGTGCGTTTTTGAATTTAAGAAGGTGCGTTTGAGAACTTTTGAACTTTTTTCTCTCTGTGATTATTACTCCTTTTTCAATGGCTTTCGCTTTGTTGGATTCTGTCTGTAATTTCTGTTTGTTTGACTAGGGAGAGACTGTTTCTCATTGTATGATTGAGGGACAAATGATTGTGTTTTTTGTAGGTTTTCTGAGTTTCTCATTGGATGAAGTGGACATTCAAACCCTTTTTTGAATTTGAGAAGTGGGCAATGGTTTGAGATTTTTGGGTCTTTTTCTGTGATTGTTATTACTCTATTTTATTTCAAAGTATTTTTACTTCTTCTGCTGATCTTTGTCTGAAGATTCTTGCTTGTTGAGTTGAGAAGCTTTTTAAATTTAACTTTTTTTTTTTATATATATTTCTTTCTGTGACGCCTTTTTGTCTTATAATGCAGTTCTTCACGAGGTAGCGTCAGGAAAAAAAATAAAAAAGAAGACTTTTATCTTTCTATTATTTTAAGGTTTGATATCTTTTGTTAATCTTTTCCACCACAATGTGTTCTGTTCTCATAACTTCTCTGCTCGCGTCTAAATATTTCTTATCCATAAACACCACTTGAGCTTCTGTTTCACCAATTGTAATCATCACCCTCTATCGCTCTTGTAGGATTTATTGTGAAACTCTGTTCCTCTCTCTGAAGTTCAGTGCAAAATTTTGGAGAGAGAAAATGGGGAAAGCTACTAGGTGGTTGAGGGGCTTGTTGGGTATGAAGAAAGAGAAGGAACATGTGGAGAATTCGAATTCCAGCGGCCGTAAAGAGAAAAAGAGGAGGAGTTTTGGAAAGTCTGGGAGGGATTCTGTTGTGGTGGGTAATGTTCCCTTGGATTTTCCGGCCACTGATACTGCTTGGCTGAGATCTTACATTACTGAGACAGAGAAGGAGCAGAACAAGCACGCCATTGCCGTGGCTGCTGCCACCGCAGCTGCTGCTGACGCTGCTGTGGCCGCGGCCCAGGCGGCGGTGGCAGTGGTAAGGCTTACTAGCCAAGGCAGAGGAGCTCTGTTTTGTGGTGGGAGGGAGAAGTGGGCTGCAGTCAAGATTCAGACTGTTTTCAGAGGCTATTTGGTAAGTGGGTTTTCATTTTCCATTCGATTCATTGATCTTTGAAACTTCAATTTGATCCCGTCTCTTGACTTTTGACTTGGGTATTTGAATTTTCTCTGTTCGCGTTTCTGTTATACAAGGTGTTCCTGAAGTGTTGTTCAATATATATGGCCTTTGTTAGATTTCACTTCTATTTTCTACTATTTGTTAAACATTTCGGTAGCGTTTCATCCAGTTTTACTGTTCTGGGTATGCCTTTCCTCATTCACTTGAATATGTACGAAGTTCATTCTATTTTCTCTTTTGGTATCATCCAGTACTTACGGATTCTTGTGTTGGATCTAATTTTGGTTCTCCCTCAGGCCCGTAAGGCTCTTCGAGCACTAAGAGGACTGGTGAAGTTACAAGCTCTTGTTCGAGGCTACCTTGTTCGAAAACGAGCAACTGCAACTCTTCATAGTATGCAAGCTCTTATAAGGGCACAGGCCTCTGTGAGATCCCAGAGAGCTCGTCGTTTGCTCAACAAAGATAACAGATTTCAACCAGAGATTCGAACCCGAAGGTCCATGGTGAGAATGATTCCACATACTCTTCTTTGTGGAAATAAACGTTCTTCATTCTCACTTGTTTTGTTTCTTGTTTTCAGGAAAGATTTGATGAAACAAGGAGTGAATTTCATAGTAAGAGGCTGTCAGCATCTATTGAAAATTCGCTACATTCATTTGAGGAGAGCCCAAAAATAGTCGAGATCGACACTTACAACCCTAGATCAAGATCGCGTCGAATCGACACCTCAATTTCAGATTCTGGTGAAGACTCGTATTACCAAACCATTTCTTCGCCCCTTCCGTGTCCAATTCCTGCTCGTCTCTCCATTCCCGACTGCAGAAACTTTCCAGATTGCGAATGGAGCTTCATGGGTGACGAATTAAGGTTCTCCACTGCTCAAAGCACCCCTCGTTTTGCAAATTCCGGCAGGTCAAATGCCCCTGCAACACCGGCCAAAAGCGTTTGTGGAGACAGCTTCTTCCGGCCATACTCGAACTTCCCTAACTACATGGCGAACACTCAATCTTTCAGGGCAAAGCTGAGATCTCTAAGCGCTCCGAGGCAAAGGCCAGAGCCAGGTTCCAAGAAGAGGCTGTCCCTAGATGAAATAATGGCATCGAGGAATAGCTTGAGCGGTGTTAGAATGCAGCGGTCTTGTTCTCAAATTCAAGAAGCTGTGGATTTTTGAGAAGTTTGGTCATGGATATTTTCCTCTTTATGTTTGATAGGATTTTAGAGATGAATTTGCATAGGAGATGGTTTGAGAGAATGGAGAAGATGAATCAACATTTCTTCTCTTGAGATTTTCTTTTCTAGCGTTAGTGTTGACAAACCAATAGGATTGAACAGAGTGCTTCTTGTGTACATCAATTCTTTTACCAGTTTGATCAAGTCATGCTTTGTGAATGGAAACCAGAGTTTTTCATCTTTTGTTATCTGTTTTTGTTTATTTTTATTTCTATTTTTAACTGTTAGTATACATAAGTGTTGTGTTATGTTGTGTTGTGTTGTGTCGTGATTTTAGAGGAAGGACTAACTGTTGGGCTTTGAATCCACAATGTTTTTGAAAAGCTTGTGCATCCATGAAACTTCCATGGAGGTTCCTAGTCCTAATAATCTGAGCCAATGAGTTGGGTCTCTCTTGTTTTCAAACAGGCGCTTCTTTCAAGCCATGCTTTTTTATTTTTTTGAAACAGAAAGGCATTGCCTACGAGGGGGTTATTGTCGGCTTAATGTCAAGTTATCCAATTCAGTACTAAGCGGATATTCCCTTAAATAAAATATTTCAGTGGTAAAAAAAATTTATCCTTCAATTAACCCAAGTACAAGGGTTAGTTGAGAGTGCAGTCGGTCACCCAGACAAATTGTAGGAGTAAAAAAAAAAAAAAACAAAGAACACCCAAAGGCCAGGGGAAGAACTATTTGTAGACCAAAAAGGGCTGGATCGTGAGTTTTTTTTTTTTTCTTAAATAATTATGTGTAGACCAAAACTGTATTAACCCTTCAAATTTAAAATTTCTTTTTACCTTACCCCTCCAATATTGAACAATTTTTGCCTTGACCCATTCAACAAATTTCCTAGGTTTGCATTGCCAAGGACCAAAAGATACATGTAAAATATTTGTGGTCGAAAGGCAATATGGCCCATGAAACATAAGTAACAAATTCAAATCAATTTCAGGCTTACGTAACACAGTAGGTAGAGATAATTGTGTATTTGTAGAATTGTGGCTCTAATCCTTCAAAATGTATTAATATATGCACTCTTTTTTTTAACCTTTTATCATTTTATTTAGGTAATACTTTGAGCTTTTTTTTTTCTTAATTTTTTTTTTACTAATGTCTGACTAAATAAACTCTAATTGTATACATTACCTACCTAAGTTTTAATTTTTGCATTATACACGCATCATGCTAAAGTCAATCCAAACACTTAAAAGATTATGATTTTACAAATAATAAATAACAATCCAATAATAAAATTTAAAAATGCACCTGATGTTATACAAATATTATAAGGGTAAAGTAATATAAATAAATAAATTATCACCAATGTGAGTGTATCATTGCCATTCATTTAAAAAAACAAATCTCATCTGATAATTTTTAATTATAATAATATTACTAACACAACGATATGTATTGTATATCATTTTTTTAAAAAAAATAACATTTTTCATATTAAAATTTATGTGTAAAGGTACACAAAAAATACTTATAAAGGGTACAAGTGGATTCGAAACTGGGGCCCAAGATTGGAGGGAAAGGTGTTGGGTGGAACTGGGAACTTAAATTTCTTATCAATAATGATTAGAGCTTTGATTTGACTGATGTGTATATGTGTTGGGGTTGAGGGATCTCTCTTGAAACTCGTACTCTTTTTACTGACGAGCTAGCTTGCATCATCTTTGTCCTTGCTTCTGGTAAAAAAATTATTATGAGGGCAATTTTGGTAATTGTGCAGTCTTGAGCCTTGACTGCATCATTATCTCCTTAGCCATACATCATCAGGAACATTTCGTGCACCGTGTGGACAAGGTCTTATCCCTTGTGCCTTCGACAATAATTATGAATCCCACTGTTGCCCTCGTCCTCCCATGTCTATCTCGGAATGGTCCAATTTCCCTTGCGCGCATTCAAAATTCACTTGGAGGAAAGATCCGTAATTGTCTCCGTAGTCAAAATTCACTTACGGTCAGCGACCATTCAAATAATAAATAAAATAATTTCGTACGACTGGTATATGTGTACGAGTCCAGAGAGTTACTCAGTCAAGAATTTAAATACGTAGCAAAAATAATTTTTTTTTCAATAATCGTTTGGTGTACAAAATATCTTCTATGATTAGCAATTTTTTTAGCTGAATATGATTGTAAATTTTTTTATGGTATTCTTATAAAAATTTCAAATATACTGTATTTGACTCAGTCAATTCAAAATATCCATATTTAGTAATAATAAATTAATATCACATAAGTCTAAAAACAATTTATGCCAAAAAATTTACTTGGTAGTTAAGGTCTAGGACCTTGGGAATCTACTTACTTCCATGTTATTTTCAGGATTAAGTCCTAAATATTTTAAGTATTATTAACTTTTTGAGATTATTTTTAAAAACAATGACTTCATAATTACCGATTTCGAGTTTAGTTATGGTGAGCACAAGTTGACGAACACTTGATCATCAAAAAAATAAAAAATAAGTCCCAAAAAATAAAACTAAAAACCCAATCCGGCATATAATGCAAGGATATAAATGTTTCATAACTACATATACTTTCTTATTGCCTTCCCAATCTCTCTCGCTTTGTTTATTCGGTCTTAAAAATTGCAAAAATTTTAGAAGTTAAAATCCCTTAGAGAGACTTTTTACTTTTTTGGCTACTGCAGAGCGTAGAAGTCCAAGGTAATCTATCACAAAAAAGAAAACCATAAGAGAACCTAGAAGCTATTTTCTAAATAGTCTGAAGTTGGAACTCACTTAATGTACCAAACCCATTAGCCATAAGGAGAAGTGGTTTATAAAGTTTCCAAAGACTCTCATTGACAAGAGATTATCAAACATCCTTTTCACTACCATGTAACCTGATTAAATGATTGTGCGTAGCTTAAATCCCATGCTCATGGTTCTTGATGAAGACACATGTAACGCATATATTATCTAATCGTATCAAGTGTGCGGTTGATATATTTATTTTTAATATTTTCAAATATTGTACTGTTCTTTCCATACGTGTTTAAACTATGTTTTATAGGCGAGATTTAGTATTTGCCTTTTCCTAGTGAGTTGTAGAACATCTAAATTGTAAAGAAGTCATCTCCCACTTGAATCTCTTCCACTAGTTCAAACTGCATTTTCTTATGACAAATATGCCCTTGATGATTAGTGAAATAGCATCAATCACCTTCTTAGATTGAACAGAAGGAAGAGACACTGAAAATCACTAAACTGATTTACTAAAGAAGGATTTCCTAATTAATTGGTTTGTCTCTGCTATTCCAACATTGAAAATCAATTTTTAATTGGAAGCTCTCCTTACTAGAGTGGAAAGTGTCATATGGTTGATTGAGACTTGAGAGGCTCTGCTTTCGTCATCTTATTCTCTTTTTTCAAAATAAAAAATAAAAAACTACATTAAAATAAACTAACTAAATTATCAAAGGAAGTGTAATTGACACTTCAATTAATTTTAAAATCAAGATTAGTTAATAAAAATCAAGGTGATTAGTTTATAGTGCTACTAATTAACAACTTCCGAAGCTTTGAATTTTGAAAAGAGAGTGTGGCATGCGGTATCGATCTAAAAGAGAATTTGAAAGTAACGGCTTCCAATCCGGGTTTTGTATGCCTTTGGATTGGAAATTTAAACACAGGAAAGTGACCAAAAAGTCCCACATTGCTAAAAGTTACCATGCCTCTTAGACTAATTACTATTATGTAAGGTATATGGAGAGTCATCCATTCCCACATCGGCAGAGTAGTTAAATAGTTTATTTTCACCTTGCTATAGAATTAAGGTAGCATGGTGTGTCAAAAGTGGGCCTATATCTCTTTAGAAGTGAGTTTGTTTCCGATCAGGCCTGAAACATACCTTCAATTAGGAGCTGAGTTATAGCTTCACTTGAAAACTTGCTCTATTTGAAGTAGCCTTGTATGTTTGGAGGCCCTCTAAGCTTGAGGCCTTAGACTGAAAAATTGAGTCAAAGAGTTAGCCTATCTCTCATATCCTCTAAAAGCCCAAAAGCCCCCTTAGAGTCGAGAATGACCAAATTGTTTTAAATCATGTTCCAAGTTTTTAGCATTTAGATAAATTAATTTGATATTCGGTATATAATTATTCCAAAATATTAAAAATAATCAACATGTTGAACAGAAATTCAAATCTAAATCTATTGTGTATAATTATAAGTACGTGAGTTGAATATTTGGAATTACTTGCTCTATTTGGGAACGAACTGAAAGTCAGCAGATTTGTCTTGAATTGTACAAAATTTGATCAAGGCCTTGAGTTGGATGCTTATACGATTTATTGGGTAACACAACAACTAAAATGTGATGTTTTTTCCTCAATATTTGTTTATTGTTTCATCAGTTTTGCTTAATCTTAACCTTTTTTTTCTTCTTCCGTTTTTTTTATATTATTTTTTTGTTTCCACAGCAAGCAAGCTTGCCAGAACCTGCAAGCTCCAATAAAGAAAATCGTGGCTGAGAGGAATGAAGCTTCAACCTTTTACGATACCCCATGACCGTGATACCCCAAATCTTGGCTGAGAGGAATGAAGCTTCAACCTTCTCCTCACAATCTGGAAGTTGATAGTTCCGAATTTCTGATCGATCTTCGTCTCAAGTATACAGTAATGATTATGAGAAGAACACATTTGTCTCTGATTCATCATTGAAGTCTTACGATCCCTTGACAAATAACCTTTCGACAACGCCAAAATTACTCAGGTGCAAGACAAGATGAGAGAAGAAAAGGACAGGTATGGTGTCAAGACGAATGTTTCTTTCGATTCGAAGAGAGCCGTTGTTAAAGCAGACTCATCAGCTGATGCTCACATATGCTCCATTCCTAAAAAGTGGCACAGAAAGAAAACTGCGCAGGGTGAAGATATTTGTGGCACGAAATTGGAGAAAAAGGAGAGGAGGGTTCTATTGGATTTCAGCAAGAAGAAACTGCCGAAACTAAAGATGCTAATGATCAAAACTAGGAATATACAGGGGAGGGTCTGATGTATTGAATGTCATTGAAATTGCAGACGGGTCTGAACCTTTTCCAAGATTACTGAATACCCTCTCTGACTGGTTAGACAATCCTGCTTTTGAAGATGAGTTGCATGGTGATTTTGAGTTTCAAGGATGAGCAAATGAAAGATTGAGGATAAAATTGAAACAAGCAAAGGAATTTCATTTGAGAGAGGTGGAAAAGAGATTGTTGAGGACAAATGACGACAGTTGAAGGTATTACTGAAAAATGCAGTTGGTGAAACTGTCATGCCAGAAGAGCTGGAGAATGAGAATACATAAGTTGCGATCAATCCTCAAGGAGAGAGGAATTCAGTTGAGTTCACTATTGATAGAATATATGATTTATTCATGGATTAGAATATATAGTTTTTTTATAGGTTTAGTTTTTTATTTTCCATTAGTTGTCTACCACCCCTCTTTAGCCAGTATATAAAGGCTTTATCAATGTAATAGATCATATTATTACTTCAATAGAACAATACAATGCATTAAGATGCAGAGTTTCTTTTTTCTCTCTGGGTTTATTATTCTCTTTCTCTATCTCTCTTATATTATCATAATAGAGTATTAGAGGCATCGATCTATGGCACCAACCTCACGCAATTCCATCTTATCGTCACCCCATCACACGTCGCAAACTCAAGCCATTGCAACCCTTCCTCATTGTTCACTAATTGCCAACGCAATCCACCAGCAACGTAGCTACTGGTCTACTGCCCTTTCCCATCACCTTCTTTAAGCCAAAGGTCCAAAAATGAGTACCCTATTATTTACTCCATCAAAATAGTCCAGCAAAATCCACGACCATTCTGCCTCATCAGTACTCCCTGTCGGCACTGCCTCTCATCCTTTTCTTTGTCTCTTCAGATGAGACTTTGCTACTTTTGCCAAAATCCCTGTTCCTCTTTTCCCTTTCCCCTTTCGCACCCACTTGTCAAGCATCTCACCAAAGCGACTTAATTTTGCACTCAACACCTTGTTGAGTGTTGTCGACCCATCACATTGATCTATATTTAAAAACGCCATTATAGGTATTTTGTAGTGGCACTTTTGGCTGCCACTAAACAAAGATTTTATTGTAGTGCCTTTGTTCTCTTTACAAAATCAAATAAGGAAGGGAAACTAATTTTCTTTATTTTTCTCTTTTTTTTCTTTTCCTTTCCTTCTCTCTCCCACATTCCAAACAGGCCATAAGCGTTTTTTTTTTTTTAATGTAGTGAGGAATCTGAAATGGGTACTGAGGCGAAGCAGGTGGCGGGGTTTACTTTTTTTTTTCCCCTTTCTATCCCATGTGTCAGTTTCTTTATTTTTTGGAGGAATATAGGAACACTATATATTATTAGACATTTCCAACACTATTAGCTAAAATAGCTAGCCAAAATATACTAAAAAATAATAATCTCTATTTTAGCTAATAACTTGCAATATGTTCTCCAATAATGCTCTTCATTTTGTCTGGGTACTTCATAAATTATTTTTCTTTTTAACACACACTCTAAGAAAAGAGAAAAAAAAGGAGGAGAAAGAAAGTGATAGATTGAGAAAGAAACTATTATTTAAAGTTTAGAGAGTTGAATAGTGGCTAGCTACATTTGAAGAGTCAAAAGAGTGTTGGTTATTTCAGCTAGTGGAATACCGAACCTGTTAGAGACGAATTTTAAGCACTTGACTAACTGAAATAGCTAACATGCCAAGTTTAAAAAGCCTATTAGAGTTGCTCTTAATTAAAGGAGGGTGGAAGGGTGCCAGAGTTTGAACCGGAAACTATGAGCCAGGAAAACAGAAAATTCCTATCATTTGGGACAACCCCATTTGCTCATGTGCCAATTACTACGAAAATTAAAGTTTCCTTTCCTGGACATATATATATATATATATATATATATATTTGGGGTTAATCTGGTCAATTGAGAGTTCATCAAATGCTGACTTATGAAGTTAGATTCCAATATGCGCATCCTACAACGCTAACAGTGACACATTCGTCCTACATTGATTCATATATAACATATATGGTTCTACCTATAAATGCATTATTTCCACCTCGGTTGAGTAGTCAAATAGTTTACTATTGCCTTATTATAAAAATAAGGCAATACCTTGTACATAAACTGAGCTTAAATCTTTTTAGAGGTGGGTTTGCTTCCAGTCTAACAGGCTTAGAGCATGCCTCTAATTAGGGGCAGAATTATAGCTTCTTTTAAAAGGTTACTCTATTTGAAGTGACCTTATATGTTTGCAGGCCCTTTAAACTTGAGGTCTTAGACTGAAAAGTTGAGTCAAGATTGAACAAAATTGAGAAACAAAAAAAGTATGCTCTAGATCTTTACCCCACATTGCTAACATGCTTCTTAGACTAACTACTATGTAAGGTACATGAAGAGTCATCCATTCGCACATGGGCAGAGTGGTTAAATAGTGTATTATCACTTTGTTATTGTAAAATTAAGGCAGCACCTCTTAGAGTAAACTATGAATACGGCTGTTATTTTTATATATTCTATGCTTATAAAATTTCAAGTACACTTTAGGTGACTAAGTCAATCGAAATACCCCTAATAATAAGTAATAACAAGTTAATATCAAATAAGTCCAAATATTCAAACTAAAAACCCAATCCGGCATGAGAAGCAAGTTTATAAATGTGTCAGTCATGACTTCATATACTTTCTTATTGCCTTCCCAATCTCTCTCTCGCTTTGTCTATTTGGTCTTAAAAATTGAAGAAATTTTAGAAGCTAAAATCCCTTAAGAGAGCCTTTTTACTTTTTTTTTTTTGGCTATCTGCACTCTGCAGTAAGTGTAAGGTAATCTATCACCAGAAAAAATAAAATCCTAGAAGCTATTTCCTAAAAATTCAGAAGTTGCACCTAATGCAACTTGATTAACATCATTGTGTTTAGCTCAAATCCCATGCTAAAAGGTTCTTGATAAAGGTACATGTTAAGCATATATTATTTGATAGTACAAAGTGTTGGATACTCGTTTTCGTTTTTTACAATTTTAAATACTGTAAAACTCTTTTCATACATGTCTAAACTATGTCTTAAGACAATATTTTAGTATTTGCCTTTTCCTAGTGAGATGTAGTGCATTCAAATTGTAAAGAAGTTATGTACCATTTGAATCCATTCCACAAGTTCAAATTGCATTTTTTTATGACAAATATGCCCTTGATGATTAGTGAAATAGCAACAATCACCTTCCTAGTTTATGGAAAATCACTAAACATGATATTGAAGAAGGGATTTGCCTAATTAATTGGTATGTCTCTGCTAATTCCAACACTAAAAATCAATTTTTAATAGGAAGCTCTTCTTCCTAGAGAACATGGAAAGTGTCATGTGGTTGGTTGAGAGACTCTTGTTTTCGTCATCATATCCTCTTTTTTTTTTTTTTTTTAAATTAATAAAAAAATTACATGAAAATAAACTAAATTATCAAAGAAAGTGTAATTGGCACTTAAACTAATGTGAAAATCAAGGTTAGTTGATGAAAATCGAGGTGATTAACTTATAGTGATACTAATTAACAAATTCTGAAAGCTTTGAATTTTGAAAAGAGAGCATGTGGTATTGATCCAAAAGAGAATTTGAAAGTAACGGCTTCCAATCCGGGCTTTGTGTGCCATTGGGTCGAAAAGTTAAACATACGAAAGTGACCAACAAGTCCCACTTTGACCATCTTGGAATGTGGCTTCCCATCTTCAGAAGATGGACATTATCGGAATTATAAGGAAAATACTAATCACCAAGACTAAGGTTAGGAGGAAGTTCAGAGGCGTAGTGTAGGGGTCTACGATTCTACAACTGTGCTGGAAAAAAATGGGATGGCATGCTCATGTCATGTGCAAATGCACCGCTGCTGTTTAGTATAACTTAATGCTCAGTAAAATATTTTGTTTTACCGACCTTTTTTTGTCTTGTTATCATGAAAATAAAAGCAAGAAAATAGAATAAAATTGCTGCAAAGCATAACGCCTCTTTCATGAGAGAGAGAGAGAGAGAGAGAGAGAGAGAGAGATTTTGGCATTTTGAAACTGAATAAGCGTTTTTATTTAATGTTGTGACGAAGCTGAAATGGGTAATGAGGCAAAACAGGTGGTGGGACTTTACTTCCCCACCTCTATCCCTTGTGTCAGTTTTTATTTTTATTTTTGGAGGAATGTAGGGAAAATTATATATTATTATTTTTTTGGTTGCTTGGTCCAGCTAATCTACACTTCAACTAATCCTATCCCCGCTCTGGTAAAGATAGGTTATCTATGTCGGAACTAGTATATTTATAACGAATAAATCTCTTGAGACTAACCCTGGCACTTAGCAATAGTCAAACTCTTGATATTTCTAAAGGTAGATTTCAAATATGGGAATCCCACATCGCTAATAGTGATGCATGCTTCTTACAATAATTCTTTTATAAGGCATACGAATAGTCATCTATTCCCACATTGGCAGAGTGGTCAAATATTTACTATCGCCTTGCTTATAAAAATAAAGTAGTACCCTCAATACTAAGTGGACTTAAATCTTTTTAGAGGTCAGTCTGCTCTCGGTCTGACAAGTTTAGTGCATGCCTCCAATTAGGGATTTAGTTATAGCTTTACTTAAAAGCTTACTATATTGAAGTGACTCTGTATATTTGGAGACCCTCTGAGTTTGAGACTTTAGACTAAAAAGTTGAGCCAAGGAGTTGGCCCATCTCTCATATGCACAAGGTTATATGTGGATCAGGTTTTAGTTTCTTTAGGAGAAAATGAAATGAATTCTTCATGACAGCTAGAATCTTGGGTTTTCCATGATTTATGGCCTAATTGAAAAGAGAGTGTGGCATGTGGGGTACTGATCCAAAAGAGAATTTGAAGGTGACGGCTTTCAATTTGGGCTTTGGGTGCATTTGGATCGGAAATCTAAACGTATGAAAGTGACCAAAAAGTCCCACTTTGAGAAGATGGACATTATTGGAATTAGAAGTAAAACGGCAATTACAAAGACTATGGTTTGAGGAAGATGGAGAGGAGGATGGTCAGATGTGGAGAGAAACAAACCCATTTTATTTGCTCGTCAATTTCTACGTAGATTAAAAGGTTAATTTGCTCGACTATTTTCTTGTTTGACTTGGTAGATCATGGAAAAGAGGAAAAAGAAAAGTAGGTTAAGAAAATGAAATGAAATAAACTAAGTTCTTTTATTTTTCTTTGATTGAGGTAGAAAAAAAAACATAGATTTTTGTTTTAAAAAAAAATTCTTTTTGTAAAGCATGCATACTGACCTTTGCATGTGCTACATGGAAAATAGAATTTCCAATGACTGAAGAATTAGCATTCACAACCTCAGGACCTTCTTCATGAATTATATGAATAATCTCGGAAAATATGAACTTATTATCTTGGCCACTTATCAGAACAACATCCAGAACGGGACACATCTCGCGAACCTCGATAAGAGGTGATCTAAAGCCCGACACGAATTCACCGGTGGTACTGCATGTATGTGACCTCTTTCTACCTAATAAGTTATGCTTCTTCTCTTTGGATTTTTCCAACTTCATCTCCAAGCTTTTATGTATTTCACAGCTTCATCTATTTGATCAGGTAGTGGTAGTGCCTCCTGCAAACCAAACAATTTTCCAATTAATCCCTACAAATTATGCATGCATTTTCCAAATAAATAGACACCATACACATCACACCTTAGATTTTACGAAAAATAATATTTTTCCATAGAGTTCATCAAATGGTAACTAGTAAAGGTAGATTTCAAGAATGGGAATCCCACATCGCTAACACATGCTTCTTACAATAACTCTTTTATAAGTCATATGGATAGTCATCTATTCCCACATTGGTTGAGTAGTTAAATATTTACTATAGCCTTACCTATAAAAATAAGGTAGTACCCTCAACACTAATTAGGCTTAAATCTTTTTAGAGGTGGGTCTACTCCCGGTCTGACAAGCTTGGAGCATGCCTCCAATTAAGGACTGAGTTATAGCTTCACTTAAAAGCTTACTCTATTTGAAGTGGCCCTGTATGTTTGGAGGCCCTCTGGGCTTGAGGCCTTAGACTGAGAAGTTGAGCCAAGGAGTTGGCCCCTCTCTCATCCTCTAAAAGCCTCGAGAGCCGAGAATGGCCAAAATTTTTTAAAGCTAAGTTCAAAATTTTAATATCTTTTTATGAATTAATTTTATATTCATTATTACAAAATTTTAAAAATTATGATCAAAATGGTAAACAAAAATTTTGATTATATATTTCCATGGTTAATTAAATAGTTTTGTTGTAAAATTAAAATATCTTTAAGTTTTGGAATTGCTAACATGCTCTCTTTGCAAGCCTGCATATTTGTCCGAAGTGTACATCGATTTGACCAAGTCCTTGAATTGGATGCTTATTCTTATAATATTTATAAATTTAATTGAGTAAAACAACTAAAATGTGATGTCTTTGTCCAATATTTGTTTATGTTTTGTTAATCAGTTTTGCTCAATCTTCTCAACCTTTTTCTTTTTTTTTTTTTTGTATTTTGGTTTTCCTTTGTTTTCTCAGCAAGCAAGCACATTGCAGACGAGTCTAACCATGATGGTGAGCAGAACAATTTTGTTTCCAATTCATCATCGAAGCCTTACGACCTCTTTGACAAATTTACCTTCCGCAAATGCCAAAATTCCTCTCGTGCAAACCAAAGATGAGATATCTGTGATCATGAGTTGGATGAAGCTGAGGAGGTTCCTAAAGAGTGGCAGAAAACGAAAACTGCAAAGGGTGAATATGTTTTTGCAACGCGGAATCGGAGAAAAAAAGATGAGGGTTCTATTGGGTTTTAGCAAGAAGAAACTGCATAAAGTGAATATGTTAATTATCAGAACTCAAAATACAAGGGACGGTTTTGATGAATTGAAGGGCATTGAAATTGCAGAAATGTCTGAATCTTTTCAAGAAAAGGAGAAAAAGAATTTTCACATTCTGCAAAAAATGGACTCAATTCGATTCCAATTCCATGAAAGTCCCTTGTAGGTGAAGATCTTCGAGTTTATTCCCAAATTTAGTTGGTTTTTAAATTTAATTACCAAATTCAAGTGACTTTGAACTTATTACCAAACTCAAGTTACTTAAAGAAGTTGTGTCTTTAAAAATAAATTACTATAGAAATCTAGAACAATTTTTAAACCACGAAGACAGTATTCAAGCTTAAAGTCATATTTTGGAGACATAAATTTTGGCTTGAAGTTATGTTTTCAAAACATAACTTTATGAGTTACTTGAATTTGAGAAATAAGTTTGAAACTATAAGAATTTATAATAAAGTTAAAAAAAAACACTGGATCTTCATAAGTTTGAAGATCATCCCTCCATCCAGGCTTCCACTAGAAGGTTTCTTGGCTGCGGCACAAAATTTGAAAGTCTCTGGTACCCACAACCCATAACATATGAAGGCATCACAGTAAAAATGATAACAGTTTTTAACTTCTTTCTGGACAAATGCATAACGACAATAAAGACCTCAAAAACTAGGAACAATATTCAGACATAGAATATAATAGTTTGGTATGTACATCGATCTCTCTCTCTCTCTCTCTCTCTCTCTCTCTCTCTCTCTCTTACGCAAGTTATCTACAATAATTTATTCACTCAACTATTCTACATTACATATCATAACGAATTTGTTTTTCACTACACTCATGTAGATTGGCAAATCTAACATCCCAAATTCTTTTGTATAGGCATTAGGGTGGGCCTGCAACTACTTAAAAAACTGCCTCTTCTATTTGTTGAAAAAGATGAGGGTAATAATCAACCTCTGGGGAAGCCTTCTTTAACATACTAGTGATTTGGCAGGTGTGAAGAATCACATTTCAGTTCATATACTATAGCCTTCCTAAATCTGAACTTATCAGTTGATGCATTTTGATTCTCCTGTTTATAAAATTATCAGTCCATACATGTTAGTAAGGATAGAAAGAATGATAAATTGATAGCATACAAAATCAAAGCAATTGTTAAAATAATGACACTTACCAACAATCACAAGCCACGTCTTCATGTCATAATTAATTATGTTACATGACTTAATTTGATATAACTTCTACTATTATAAGGCTAAGCCAGATGCCACATTCCTTAAGTAACTTCACAATATTATAGGTCATCCCCTAAATCACTTGGGAAGAGTTAGTATAATCAATTTATCTTGAAATATAGAAGTGGGTAGTCTTATTTTTATTTTCCCCCCGTTTCTTTAAAATCAATTTTCTAGGATTGCATCCCATGTCCAAGCAATTAAACCCATGAATGAAATGATTCTAAAACTCCAAAGACCACCCATGAATACTACACTTTTCTTACAACAGAGACATCTCATTCTTACTAAAATCCGAGAGTCAAAATACTCTAGTTTGGAAGAATACTTAGGATGCTCAGTGTTATGGTCCACTTCTTCGCACTCCATGACAGTTTAAATTTATGCCAAACTTGTGCCCAAGGGTTGCCTAAACTTTGTCCAAACCAAGCCCAAGACAACTCCTTTGGTGCGTCAAGGATGGCTCAAAAATGCAGCTAGGTGGGAAGCCAATTAACCTCACTTTGGCCTATGTCAATGGCATGGGTGAGGGGCGAGATAACCTCACCAGCATTTAGCCATGTCACGAGGTGGACTTCAAGGCAGGGCCCATGCCCTCATTTTCTAGACTCGTGCCAACCCAGACTCATTTGTACATATTGTATAGAGCTTAAGAGTGTAAGTTTGGTGTCGGATGCACGTGTAAATTTTTCCTTGTTAAGGGGTGCGACATCCAAGTTAGTAGTGTCTTAGCCCTATCGAGGAGACGTGTTGTAATTTTTTCGAAGGGCTAGAAAATTAGTTTAAGGTCATATATAAATGTATGTGAAAGGGTTTTGCCAAATTCTTTGTAGATATTTTTATAGACCCATTATGACTCCTTGTGGGGGTGTCATGTTTTGTGGTATCAATTTTGAAATGGTTTAAAATGCTATATTAAGGAGGGGGTATGCTCCTACCACCCTTTACCCCACAACTTCTTGTATGGTTAGAGGCATGTCTTGTACATATGTGAGCTATGTAATAATACTTTTATCAATGAAATATATTTATTACTTCTACCCATTCTCCAAAGGAGGTTGCTTGACGGTTGGCCATTAACGCTCAATTCTAGCTTTCAAATGAGATGATTCGGGTTTAGCTGGCTTGTTAGACGGACTTGGCAAGTGCTGCACGGGCCACATTTGTGGCTGCCAAGCTCACAAAATGTCGAACCGTGACACTCAGCATCTAAATTGGTCGTACCCTCCTCACGTACTATATTTCCTTATCAATATCGGCATTATATGAATTCCACTATTATACCAAATGATTGTATTTTTGAACTTCATAGAAATAAATAAAAAAAAAACTACGTTAGGCCATAAGGTATAAACTAATTAATTTTAAGAATAATTATTAATTAATGAATTACTACAACCTCATATGTCATATGATAATGTTACCAAACACCAAATAATTATTAATAAGGGTGTGCTTGATTCTCATGAAAGAGAAATAAAAAGAAAGGGAGGGAAAAATGGGAGGAAATATTGACATCTTTTCTTGTTTGATTTAAAAAAAATAGAAAAAAACTAATTTTTTACGCTACAAATCAAACAAAGGAAAAAAAGAGTTCTTTTTATTTCTCCTCTATCCTCAAGTATGAAACACATCCGACAAGTAAGGCATCCAGTTAGCGATGCATGCGTCATAGAAGTTAAAAAGTTTACTATCGCCTCCCTATGATAATAAGGCAGCACCCTCAACACTACTTGGGCTTTAATCTTTTTAATGATGGGTCTGCACTAGGTCTGACAGGCCTGGAGCATATCTCTAATTAGGGACTGAGTTATAGCTTCACTTAAAAGTTTACTCTATTTGAAGTGGCTTTGTATGTTTGGAAGCCCTCTGAGCTTGAGGTCTTGATTGAGAAGTTGAGCCAATGAGTTGACATTTTTTTCATCCTTTTAAAGTCTCGAGAGTCGAGAATGGCCAAAATTTTTTTAAATCAAGTTCAAATCTTAAATATTTAGATCAATTTCAAATTTGGTATACAATTATTCCAAAATTGTAAAACGAAAAAAAGTAAACAAAAATTTCAAATCTGTATCTGTTTTCTTTATATTTTATTGTAAAATTAATAGAACATGAGAATTTGTTGAATTACAAACCATTTTATCTGTTTTGGGAATACGTAGTTTGATTAAGTTCTTGAATTGGATGTTTATTATCCGTAGTACTATTTATACGTTTAATGGGGTAAAACAACTAAAATGCTGTCTTTGCTCAATATTTGTTTGCTGCACAAGTTTAAGGGAGTTATATCTCATTTTTTAAGCATTTGCCTTCTGAGTATATTCCACAAGTTCTACATTTTTTATGACAAATATGCCCTTGATAATTAGTGAAATAGCAGTACCTTTCTACTTTGAACAGAAGGAAGAGACATTGAAAATCTCTAAACATGAAAGATTAAAGAATAGTTTAAATATTTAATGTTGTGAGGAATCTGAAATGGGTAATGAAGCATATTTTAAATATTTAATGTTGTGAGGAATCTGAAATGGGTAATGAAGCAAAACATGTGGTGGGACTTTACTTCCCCACCCCCCATGTGTCAGTTATTTATTTATTTATTTTTGGAGGAATATAGAGAAAATTATACATTATTATTTTTTTGGTTGTTCGGGCTAGCTTATATACACTTCAATTAATCTTCTCCGTGCTCCGGTCAAAAAAAAGTCATTCATGTTCGGATAAGCATATTTATAACGAATAAATCTCTTGGGGCCAACTCTTGCACTTAGCAAAAGTTAAATTCTTGACCTTTCTTTATAAGATTGAGGGTGTTTTTGATTCTCATGGAAGGGAAATGAAAAGAAAGGGTGGGAGAAATGGGTGAAAAAATTGATGTCTTCTCAAAAAAAAAAAAAATTAAAATTAAAAAAAAACTAATTTTTCACACTATAAATCAAACAAAAGAAAGGAAAAATTCTTTCCATTTCTCTTCTTTCCTCAAGTATCAAACACACCATAAAAGTCCAAGGCATCTCACATCACTAGCAGTGACGCATGCGTCTTACATTTACTACTATATAAGATATATGGGGAGTTATCCATTACCACATCATCAGAGTAGTTAAAAAGTTTACTATCATTTCCTTATAACAGTAAGGCAGTACTTTCAGTATTACTTGGGTTTAAATCTTTTTAGAGATAGGTCTTGATTTGGTCTGACAGTACTGGAGTATGCATTTAATTAGGGGTTGTGTTATAGATTCGCTTGAAAACTTACTTTATTAGAAGTAGCCCCATATGTTTACAGGCCCTCTAACTTGAGGCTTTAAATTGATAAATTGAGCCCAGAAGTTAACTATTTTCTCATTCTCTTAAAGCTTTGAGAGCCGAGAATGGCCAAAAATTTTTAAATCAATTTCAAATTTTAAATATTTATATTAATTTTAAATTTGGTATACAATTATTTCAAAATTGTAAAACGAAAAAAAGGAAAACAAAAATTTGAAATCTATATCTGTTCCCTTTATATTTTATTGTAAAATTAATAGAACATGAGAATTTGTTGAATTAGAAACATGGTATCTGTTTTGGAAATACGTAGTTTGATCATGTCCTTGAATTGGAAATACGTTTAGTTGGGTAAAACAACAAAAATGTCGTCTTTGCTCAATATTTGTTTACTGTTTTAACTACTCTGTTTTGCTTAATCTTTAACCTTTTTCTTCTGTTTTCCTTTTGTTTTCTCAGCAAGCAAGCATTGCAGAACCTGCAGGCTCCGAGACTGCTGCTCCAATAACGAAAATCTTGGGTGAAAGGAATGAAGCTTCAACTTTTCCGATATCTAATCACCATTATACCCCAAATCTTGATCACCTATGAATCTGGCAGTCGATAGTTCTGATCGATCTTCGTCTCGGGTTATTCCTGTGTATACAGAAGGGTGTCTTGAGTCTGATAATGAGCAAAACACTTTGACCATTTATTTGCTTGGACGGTAGCATTGTACAAGCTTAAGGGAGTTATGTATCATTTTTTAAGTATCTGCCTTCTGACTATATTCCACAAGTTCTGCATTTTCTTATGACAAAAATGCCATTGATAATTAGTGAAACAGCAGTATCTTCCTACTTTGAACAGAAGGAAGAGACATTGAAAATCTCTAAACATGATACATTAAAGAAGGAATTTCCCTAATGAATTGGTATGTCTCTGTGGATTCCTACATTGAAAATCAATTTTTAATAGGAACCTCACCTTAGTAGAGAACATGAGAGGTGTCATGTGGTTGGTTGAGCGGCTTGCTTTTGTCATCACATTCTCTTTCTTTTTAAAAAAATTTATTAAAATAATTACATTAAAAGTACACTAACTAAAATATCAAAGAAAGTGTTATTAAGCCTTAATTAATGTAAAAATCAAGGGTAGTTAATGAAAATCGAGGTGATTACTTTACAGTACTATTAACTACTTTCATAAGCTTTGAATTTTGAAAAGAGTGTGACATTTGGTATTGATCCAAAAGAGAATTTGAAAGTAACGGATTCTTCCGGGCTTTCTATTCCTTTGGATCCGAAATTCAAACATACAGAAAGTGACCAAAAAGTCCCATTTTGACTATCTTGAGATGTCGCTTTCTATCTTGCGAAGATGGACATTATTAGAATTATAAGCAAAAAACTAATCACAAAGACTAAAAAGGTTTTGGGAAGAGGGGAAGGAAGAAGTTGAGGGAGGTAGTGTAGGGGGTTTACAATGTGCAATGCACTACTGCTGTTTAATATAAACTTATTGCTCAAAAAAAATAGTTTATTTTACCTACCTTTTTCTCTGGGTTGGCATTTTTGAATTTTTCTTTTCGGAGTTGAACACAAGTAAAAGGACTATCATGTAAATAAAAGCAAGAAAATAGAAGAAAATTGCTGTAGAGCATGCTCTGTCTCTTTCATGGAATGGTGACTTGCAAAGGAAGATTTAAAGATGGGCATCCCACATCGCTAACATTGTTGCATGCGTCTTACATCAACTCATATACAATGCATATCTATTCCCACATTGGCTTAGTCAAATAGGGTTTACTATAGCCTTGTTATAAAAATAAGACAGTACCTTCAACGCTAAGTAGGCTTAAATTTCTTTAAAGGTGGGTCTCCTTTCGATTTGACGAACTTGGAGTATGCCTTCAATTAGGGCCTGAGTTATATTTTTATTGAGAAGATCTTTATTGAGAAGTTGAGTCAAGAAATAAGACACATCTCTCATCGTGAGCCAAGAAATTAGCACTTCTCTCATCCTCTAAATTACTTGGGAGAGTCGAGAATGGCAAAATTTTTTTAAATCAAGTTGAAGTTTCGAATAACCATTATTCTAAATTTTAAAAATAATGAACAAAATAGTCATTAATGTTTTTATTATAAATTAAAAAAATACTATCCGCTGTTAGGAACGAAGCATTCCTGTAAGTCTGCCGATTAATTTAAGTCCTTGAATTGGATGGCTTATTCAAATACTTTTTGTGACGTCTATGCTCAATATTTGTGTACTGTTTTTAAGTACTCAGTTATTGCATTATCTTGTGACCTTTTTCTTTTGTTTTCCTTTGTTTTCTCTGCAAGCAAGGAAGCATGCCAGAGCCAGCACGCTCGAAAACTGCTTGCTGCTCCAATAACGAGAATCTTGGGGGTGAGGAAATGAAGCTTCAACTTTTCTCCGACACCCGATCACCACGATAACCCAAATCTTGATCTCCTGTGAATTTGGGAGTTGATAGTTCTGATCGATCTTCGTCTCGGGTGATGCCTGTATAAAATAGGCTGTCCGAGTCTAATGAATATGAGCAGAACTCTTTTGTTTCCGATTCCTCATCGAAGCCTTACGATCCCTCTACAAATTACCTTTCGATAAGGCCAAAATTCCTCAGGTACAAGCCAAACATGCGCACTGCGATCTATATGCAACAAGAAAACGAGACAAGAGAAGAAAAGGATGGGTATGGTGTCAAGACAAGTGTTTCCTCCAATTTCCAGTGACCCATTGTTAAAGCAGACTTATTATTAGTTAAAAAAAGGGGATTTCTGTTGGTGCAAGAAACTTTAGGGAGTGAAGACGTTAATGATCAGAATTGGAAAATACAAGGGAGAGTCTGATGAATTGAAGGGCATTGAAACTGCATGAAAGTCTGAATTCACTGTGACTGGTCAAACCATCATGCTTCTGAAGATGAGTTGCATGGTGATTTGAGTTTCAACGATGAACAAATGGAAGATTGAGGATAAAATTGAAACAAGCAATGGAATTTTAGCTGAGAGAGCTTGAAAAGAAGTGGTTGAGAACAAAATGAAGAGAGTTGAAGGGATTACTGAAGATTGTAAATGGTGAAACTGTCATGCAAGAAGGGCTGGACAATAAAAATACAGAAGCTGATACTATCAATCCCCGAGGAGAGGTGAATTCAGTTGAGTTCACTATCAAACACCCAAAATCTTAGTTGATTATGGGGACAATCATTAGAAATTTTCGTATGTTTCGTGATCATGGCAGCTTTCAGTTTTGGGATTTCATTTGAGGAACAATAAAGCCTCTATGAAAAACAGTTTCTAAAACTTGGAATCTAGGAAATATATTCAGAAATAGAATAAAATGGTTTGTTATGTACCTCTCTCTCTCTCTCCTGCCGCCGCAAGTTATCTACAACAATTTCTTCACTCAACTGTTCTACAATATATATCACAAAGATTATTTTTTTACAAAACTTGATGCAGATTGGCAAATTTAATATTCCAAGTTATTTTGTACAAGAATCAGAGGGGGCCTGCTACAACTTAAAAAACTGCCTCTTCTCTGTGGAAAAGATGAGGATAATAAGGAACCTCTGGAAGCTTTCTTTGATATACTAGGCTTATGGAGAGTAGGAGTCTAAGCCTCCTCCATTCCTCTTGGAGCCTTCATTTTCCTTCTGTAAGGGATTTCTTTCTTTGGAAGGTCTTGTGTGCTTGTTACCCTTAGACCTTGACAGATATGTAAAAGACTCAAGACTTGCCCTGGTAGAACTTAGAAAGTCTCCTCCTGCAAGGATTCCAAAGTTATATTTAGTATATAAAACCACAACTTGGCAACAAGGTTTGATGCCTCATATCCAGCTATATGTTGTATAACTAAGAATCTAAGGAAATACTTACATAAGAGTTGGGAAACTTTTTTTGTGAAGAAAGTATTCTATAGCTCCAAAACTCTCTAGGATAATTCTTTTGATAGTATCGTTCCTGGAAACTTACTTGATGGGTAGCTGGGCCATGAGCTCTGATAATTCCCTTTGCTTAACTAGAGATGGATGGCATAGCACACTCATGTCATGTGCAATGCACTACTTTAATAAAATTTATTACTTAATAAAATTGTTTATTTTACAGACCTTTTTATTTGGTTGACTTTTTGAATTTGAGTATACAGAATTGATAATAAAAATGGTGTGGTTGGATGAAAGTTATTCAATAAAAAAAATAATCCCTAATAATGCTTTTAATTATAAAAATGTCAATGTCTCATCTGATGAAATTTTATGTACAAATTTTGTGACAAAAATAACCTTTTTTTTTTTAAATTTTACTTTTTGGAGTTGAACTCAAGTAGGGACTATCATGAAAATAATAAGCAAGAAGATTCTGAAGTGCATGATGTCTTCTTCACGGAGAGGGAGAGAGAGAGAGAGAGAGAGAGAGAGAGAGAGAGCATGATGCTGTAGGAAGAGGGAGGGGAGGAAGAGATGGATGGCACACTCATGTCATGTGCAGTGCACTACTGCTGTTTAATAAAACTTATTGCAAAAATAAAATAATTTATTTTACCGACCTTTTTGTCTCGGTTGGCATTTTGAATTTTGCTTTTCGGAGTTGAATTAAAGTAAGGACTATAATGAAAATAAAAGCAAGAAAAATAGAAGAAAATTGCTGCAGAGCATGATGTCTTGTTCATGGAAGAGAGCGATATTTTGGGATTTTGAAACTAGCAGCCTGTTTGGAACTTGGGAGAGCGAAGGGAAAAAATTTTAAAATTTTTTTTTATCTTCCCTTATATGATTCTATCTAGTAGGAAAAAGGAGGGAGAAAACACGCGCGTGCACACTCTCTCTCTCTTTTGTTTCCTTCTATTTTTTTTTGTATTTTCTTTACAAAATCAAACAAGAAAGAAAAATTAATTTTTCTCTTTTTCGCCTTTTCCTTTCCTTCTCTATCTCAAGTTCCAAACAGGCCATAAGCGTTTTCCTGTAATGTAGTGAGGAATCTGAAATGGGTAATGAGGCAAAGCAGGTGGTGGGTTTTACTTTTTTTTTGTTCCCCTTTCTATCCCAGTTGTTCAGTTTCTTTATTTTTGGGAGGAATACAGCGGATACCATATAATATTACTTAGGGGAGGGTGGAACATGTGTTTGAACGGGAAACTATGAGCCAGGAAAAAACAAAATTCCTATCAATTGGGACAGCCCCATTTACTCATGCGCCAGTTGCTGCGTAAATTAAAGTTTCTTTTACTGTGACATTTTTCTTTTTTTGGTTAACTTGGTCAACTGAGAGTTCATCAAATGCTAATTTTTTCTTCTTTTTTTTTTTTTTTTTGGGTTAACTTGGTCAATTGAGAGTTCCTTAAATGCTGACTTATGAAGTAAGATTCGAACACGAGCATCTCACATCGCTAACAAAGAAGCATTCGTCTTACATTGACCACTATATAATGTATATGGTTCAAGCTTTAAATTCATTATTCCCACATTGATTGAGTCAAATAGTTTACTATCGCCTTCCTATAAAAATAGGGTGGCACACTCAGCATTAAGTGGGCTAAAATTTTTATGGGTAAGACTTGGACCATGCCACCAATTAGGAGTCCAGTTATTTTTTCATTTAAAAGCTTACTATCTATGAAGTGGCTATGTATGTTTGGAGGCCTTTTAAGTTTAAATCATTAGACTAAGAAGTTGATTCAAGGGGTTAGCCTATCTCTCATCCTTTAAAAGCTCTCTAGAGTCGAGAATGGCCAAATTTTTTTAAATTGAGTTCAAATTTTTAACATTTTGATCAATTTTAAATATTAAAAATAATCACCATGTTGAACAAAAATTAAAATCTCAATCTCTGCCCTTTCACCTACCACATTCTTATTGAATAAATATTTTTCTTGCTTTGGAATGACTTGACATGTAATGAACTGGATGGGTAAAACATCTAAAATGTGAGTCGTTTTATTTGCTTAATCGTAACCTTTTCTTCTTCTTTGTATTTTTTTGGTTCTTTGTTTTCTCAGCAAGCAAAGCATGCCAGCACCTGCTGGCTCCAATAAAGAAATATTTTTGGTGTCAAGACTAGTGTTTCTTTCGATTCCTAGAGAGCCAATTGTTAAAGCAGACTCATCGGCTGATGCTCACAGCTGGAAAAGATGTTTGTGACGCGAAATTGGAGAAAAAAAAGAAGAGAAGGGTTCTGTTGGGTTTCAGCAAGAAGATACTACAGAAACTGAAGACGCTAATGATCAAAACAAGGGAAATACAAGGGAGGGTCTGATGAATTGAAGGGCATTGAAACAACTTCTCAAAATTACTAAATACCCTCTCTGACTGATCAGACAATTGTGCTTCTGAAGATGAGTTGCATGTTCATTCGAGTTTTAAAGATGAACAAATGAAAGATTGAGGATAAAATTGAAACAAGCAAAGGAATTTCAGTTGAGGAAACTGGAAAAGAAGTGGTTGAAAACAAAATGAAGAAAAATGCAGATGGTGAAACTGTAATGCCAGAAGGGCTGGACAGTGAAAATACAGAAGTTGATGCTATTAATCCTCAAGGAGAGATGAACTCAGTTGAGTTCATTATCAAACGCTCAAAATCTGAATTGATTCTGGCGCCAGTCTTTGCAATTTCCTGATCATGGCAGCTTCAGTTTTGGGATTTCATTTGAAGCGCAATAAAGCCTATATGAAAACAGTTTCTAAAACTTGAAAGACTAGGAACTATATTCAGAAACATAATGAAATTGTTTGTTATGTACATCTCTCACTCTCCTGCTGCAAGTTATCTACAACAATTTATTCACTCAACTCTTCACCTGTTCATGCAGATTGGCAAATCTAACATCCCAAGTTCTTTTGTACAGGAATCAGTGGGGGCCTGCAACTACCTCAACAACTGCCTCTTCTGCTTGGAAAAGATGAGGATAATAATGAACCTCTGGAAGCTTTCTTTGATATATTAGGCTTAGGAAGCGTGTACAATTTTACAGGAGTCTAAGCCTCCTCCATAGCTCTTGGATGCCTTCATTTTCCTTCCATAACAGGTTTCCGAAAGGTCTTCTATGCTTGTCACCCTTGATAGAGATGTAAAAGATTGAGACTTCCCCTACTAGAACTTAGAAAGTCCTCTCCTGCAAGGATTCCAAAGTTAGCAACAAGCTTTGATGCCTCAGATTCAGCTATATGTTGTATCACTATGAATCTAAGGGAATATGTATATATTGGAGCTGGAAAAACTTTTTTTTTTTTTGTGAAGAAAATGTTCTGTAGCTCCAAAGCTTCTCTAAAATAATTCCTTTTTGATAATACTCCTTCCTAGAAGGAACTTACTTGATGGATATCTGGGCCATGAGCTCTGATAAATCATATGAATTCGATGATGAAGATGCATCATCTGCCATTTCTGATGATGAATTAAGATGAAGATGATCCATTTGAAACCGTTGAATCTTCTTGGGAGGATGCAAATGAGATGGCATTGAAGGTATCATCTTCTTCACCATCCATGATCTGCCAGTGATCACTCTGTTTCGCATCCCCAGCATGCAGAGAGCATGGACTTTGACGCATTTTCTTGTTGCCTTTATTGAGAGCATCAAAGAAAAAGAAGAATGAAAAGGAGAAGGTTATGAACTTTATTCTCAGAAAGTTACCCCAGAACTTGGGACCTTTTTGAGGGAGTAGACATGTACATATGCACAAGTTTACATGTGGATCAGGTTTTAGTTTCTTTAGGAGAAAATGAAATGAATTCTTCATGACAGATAGAAACTTGGGTTTTCCATGATTTATGGCCAAATTGTGACCCAAGAAAAATACAGGCTGAGTGTGTAAAAAAATCAGATATTATTTGCGTCATGATACAGGGAACATCATATATCCCAGGGAAGGGTGAAAAAGGGAGCCAGGGTTTGAACTTGAAACTATGAGTGGGGAAAATCAAAATTCCTATAAACTGGGACAATACCATTTAATTTGCTCATGAGACAGTTAATTTCTACATAAATTAAAGTTTCTTTTGCTCAACTTCTTTTTTTATTTGCTTGGTTAATGTAGAGTTCATCAAATGGTGACTTGTAAAGGAAGATTTCAAAAATTTGTATCCCACGTATGCATGCATCTTATATGAACTTGTATATAAGGTATATGGAGAGTCACGTACACATTCCCACACCAGCCGAGTCTTCAAATAGTTTACTATCACCTTGCTATAAAAATTAGACAGTACTTGGCCCGTAATGTGGGCTTAAATCTACTTATAGGTGGGTCTACTCCTGGTTTGACAAGCATGGAGCATGCTTTTAATTAGGGGGTTGAGTTATAACTTCACTTAAAACCTTACTCTATTTTAAGTGACCATGTGTTTTTGGAGGCTCTCTGGGCATGAGGCCTCAAACTGAAAAGTTGAGCTGAGAAGTTGGCCCATCTCTCATCCTGTAAAAGTCTTGAGAGCTCAAAATGGCCAACATTCTTTAAATCTAGTTCAAAATTTTAATATTTGAATCTTATTAAGAAATTAAACAAAATTGAGAACAAAAGAAGTATAGTCTAAATCTTTACCACTTCACCAACTCAACCTTGTTAATGGATATTTTTGTTGTCAAATTAAATATGAATTAAAAAATTTGGAATTACTATCTATTTTAAACGAAGCATTTCTGGAAGTCCGGTTCTAAAATTTCATGGAGATTCTAACAAGTGGTGTCTTTGGTTAATGTAAAAATCAAGGTTAGCTAACAAAAATCGAGGTGATTAGTTTTATATTGCTACTAATTAACTACTTAGGAAAAATTTGAATTTTGAAAGAAGAGTGTGGCATGTGGGGTACTGATCCAAAAGAGAATTTGAAGGTAACGGCTTCCAATTTGGGCTCTGGGTGCCTTTGGATCCGAAATCTAAACGTATGAAAGTGACCAAAAAGTCCCACTTTGACCGTCTTGAAATGTGGCTTTCCATCTTGAGAAGATGGACATTATTGGAATTAGAAGTAAAACGGTAATTACGAAGACTAAGGTCCGTTTGGTAACACTGTCAATTTTTATTTTTTGTTACGTGTTTTTGTTGTGTATTTTTGTTGTGTGTTTTTTGTGATTTGATAATGAGCGTTTATAGGTTATCGTTGTGCCAATAATACTAGACCAATGTTTTGGTAAGAGAAAATACACTCATTTTAATGTTTTAGTTTTATATTTTCTAATTTTATAAAAAATTAAAAAAAAAATTTAAACAATCACCGTTTTTTTTTTTTTTAAAAAAATAAAAAACGTTACGAAACGAGGTTGAGTAAGATGGAGAGGAGGATGGTCAGATGTGTAGTGTCGGGGGATCTACAAATGTGTTGACGAAAATGGGTTTGTTTAATCCAACTTGTTGATATAGAATAGTTTTATTTTACCTACCTCTTTGTCTCGTAGTCATTTTTAAATTTTGCTTTTCGGAGTTGAACTCAAGTAAGGACTATCATGAAAATAAAAGCAAGAAAATTGCTGCAGAGCGTGCTGTCTTGAACTCAAAACTATGAGCGTGAACAAAACAAAAAAAAAGTTCCTATCAACGGGAACAAACCCATTTTATTTGCTCGTGTCAATTTCTATGTAGGTTAAAAGGTTAATTTGCTCGATTGTTTTCTTGTTTGACTTGGTAAAATATAGAGTTCATCAAATGGTAGCTAGCAAGGTAGATTTTGAAGATGGGCATCCCACATTGTTAACAATGATGCATGTGTCTTATAATAACTCTTTTATAAAGCATATGGATAGTCATCTATTCTCACATTGACTGAGTAGTTAAATATTTACTATTGTCTTGCCTATAAAAATAAGGTAGTACCCTTAAGACTAAGTGGGCTTAAATCTTTTTAGAGGTGGGTCTGCTCCTGGCCTGACAAGCTTAGAGCATCTCTCCAATTTGGGGTTGAGTTATAGCTTCACTTAAAAGCTTACTCTATTTGGAGTGATCCTGTATGTTTGGATGCCCTTTGAACTTGAGGCCTTAGACTAAGAAGTTGAGCCAAAGAGTTGGTCCATCTCTTATCCTCTAAAAGGCTCCTAAATTTGAGGCCTTAGACTGAGAAATTGAGCCAAGAAGTTGACCCATATCTCATCCTCTAAAAAGCCCCTAGAGCCGAGAATGGCCATAATTTTTTTAAAACAAGTTCAAAATTTTAATATTTAAATCTAATTAAAAAATTGAGAACAAAATGGTTTTAATCTAAATATTTTCCTTTGGGAATTATTAACCTGTCTACTATAAACCAAGTTGGGGGACTGATTTAGTGTTTTGTATGTATTTGCTCAATATTTGCTTACTGCTAAAAGTAATCAAGTGTGAAAGTTTTGCTTAATTAATCTTTTAACCTTTTTCTTCTTTTTCCTCCTTTGTTTTCTCAGCAAGCAAAGCATGGCAGAACCTGCAGGCTCCAAGGCTGCTGGCTCGGTGGCTCCTATAAAGAAAACATTTGCTGAGAGGAATGAAGCTTCAACTTTTTCTGATACCCAATAACCAAATCTTGATCACCTATCAATCTGGGAGTTGATAGTTCTAACCGATCTTCGTCTAATGATCATGAGCAGAATACTTTTGTTTCCGATTCATCATCGAAGCCTTACGATCTCTTGGGTATGGTGTCAAGACAAGTGCTTCTTTCAATTCCCAGAAGGGTCATTGTTAAAGCAGATCCATCGGCTGATGCTCACAACTCCTCAGTTTCAGCTCCTCAAAGAAGGTTCCATAAAACAGGAAGATGATAATCTCTGTGACCATGAATTGGATGAAACAGAGGAGGTTCCTAAAGTGCAGCAGAGAACAAAATCTAAAAATGGTGAAGGTATTAGTGGGGCAGAATTGGAGGAAAAATTCTGTTGGTTTCCAGCAGAAAGGGATTGCAGAAAGTGAAAAGTCACGTTAATGATTAAAACTCGGAAAATACAAGGGAAGGTCTGATGAATTGAAGGGAATTGAGACTGCTGAAAATTCTGAATCTTTTCCAAGATTACCCAATACCCTATCTGATTGGTCAGACCATCATGCTTCTGAAATGAGTGGCATGGTTGAGGATAAAATTGAAACAAGCAAAGGAATTTCAGTTGAGGGAGATGGAAAAGAAATGTTGGAAAAAAATAAATTGCAGATGGTGAAATTGTCATGCAAGAATGGTTGAACAATGAAAATACAGAAGCTGATATTATAATCCTCAAGGAGAGGCGAATTCAGTTGAGTTTACTATCAAACACCCAAAATCTGAATTGATTCCAGGGACAATCATTGGAAATTTTCAGTATTGGAATTTCATTTTAGGCGCAATAAAACCTCTAGGAAAATAGTGGCTCAAATTAAGAAGACTAGGAGCTATATTCGGAAATAGAATAAAATAGTATGTTATGTACATCTCTCTCTCTCTCTCTCTCCTGCTGAAAGGTATCTACAACAACAATTTATTCACTCAACTCTTCTATAGTATACATCACAAAGATTTTGTTTTTCACTGAACTCATGCAGATTGGCAAATCTAACATCCCAAGTTCTTTTGTACAGGAATTGGAGGGGGCTGCTGCTACTTAAAAAACTACCTCTCCTGCTTGGAAAAGTTGAGGATAATAATGAACCTTTGGAAGTTTTCTTTGATATACTAGGCTTAGGAAGAGTATATAATTTATAGGAGTCTAAGCCTCCTCCATAGCTCTTAGATGCCTTCATTTTCCTTCTGTAAGGTGTCCTTTTCTTTGAAAGGTCTTCTATGGCTGTTACCCTTGACAGAGATGCAAAAGACTGAGACTTTTCCTGGTAGAACTTAGAAAGTCCCCTCCTGCAAGGATTACATAATTGTATTAAGTATAAAAAAAAACTACCACTTAGCAAGAAGCTTTGATGCCTCAGATTCAGATATATATATATAGGAGCTGGGAAAACTTTTTTTGCTAAGATGAAGATGAAGATGACCCATTAGAAACGCTGAATCTTCTTGGGAGGATGTAAATGATGTGGCATTGAAGGTATCATCTTCTTCGCCATCCATGATCTGCCAGTGATCACTCTGTTTCGCATCCCCAGCATGCAGAGAGCATGGACTTTGACGCATTTGCTTGTTGCCTTCACCCATTGAGAGCATCAAAGAAAAAGAAGAATGAAAAGGAGAAGGTTATGAACTTTATTCTCAGAAAGTTACCCTAGAACTTGGGACCTTTTTGAGGGAGTAGACATGTACACATGCACAAGTTTGTATGTGGATCAAGTTTTAGTTTCTTTAGGAGAAAATGAAATGGATTCTTCATGACAGATAGAAACTTGGGTTTTCCATGTTTATGGCCAAATTGTGACGCAAGAACAAAATACAGACCCATGTTTATGGCCAAATTGTGACACAAGAAGAAAATACAGGCTGAGTGTGTAAAAAAATCAGATATTTGCGCCATGATACAGGGAACATTATATATCCTAGGGAAGGGTGAAAGGGGGAGCCGGGGTTTGAACCCGAAACTATGAGTGGGGAAAATCAAAATTCCTATAAACTGGGACAATACCATTTAATTTGTTCATGAGTAAGTTAATTTCTTCATAAATTAAAGTTTTTTTTGCTCGACTTCTTTTTTTCTTGGTTTGGTCAATATAGAGTTCATCAAATGGTGACTTGTGAAGGAAGATTTCAAAGATTTGTATCCTACGTATGCATACATCTTATATTAACTCATATATAAGGCATATAGAGAGACACATTCCCACACCGGCCGAGTCTTCAAATCGTTTATTATCACATTGCTATAAAAATAAGGTAGTACTCTCAACACTAAGTGGGCTTAAATCTTTTTAGAGGTAGGTCTGCTTCCGGTTTGACAAGCTTAGTGCATGCTTTTAATTAGGAGCTGAGTTATAGCTTCATTTAAAAGCTTACTCTTTATTTGAAGTAACTCTTTTATGTTTGGATTTAAAAGCTTACTCTTTATTTGAAGTAACTCTTTTATGTTTGGAGGCCCTGTGAACTTGAAGCCTTAAACTGAGAAGTTGAATCAAGGAGTTGATTCATCCCTCATACTCTAAATGTCTCGAGAGCTGAGAATGGCCAAATTTTTTTAAATCTAGTTCAAAATTTTAATATTTGAATCTTATTAAGAAATTAAACAAAATTGAAAACAAAAGAAGTATAGTCTAAATCTTTACCACTTCACCCACTCAACCCATGTTAATGGATATTTTTATTGTCAAAGTAAATATGAATATCTATTTTAAACGAAGCATTTCTGGAAGTCCGGTTTCTAAAATTTCATGGATATTCTAACATGTGCTGTCATTGCTCAATATATGCTTACTGTTCTATGTAATAAAAAATAAGGATCTCTTAAGGGTGGGGTGTGATAGTTTTGCTTAATTAATCTTAACCTTTTTTCTTCTTCTTCTTCTTTTTCCTTTTTGTTTTTCTCAGCAAGCAAGCATTGCAGAACCTGCAGGCCCCAAGACTGTTGGCTCCTATAAAGAGAAAGTCTTGGCTGAGAGGAATGAAGCTTCAACTTTTTCTAATACCCATTCACGATATATAATACCCTAAACCTTGATCTCCTGTCAATCTGGGAGTTGATATTTCTGATAGGTCTCCGTCTCGAGTAATGCCTGTATACAGTAGGGTGTCTACTGTGATCTCACCGGCTGGTGCTCGCGGCGGCTCAGTTTCAGCTTGTCAAGAAGGTTCAGTAAAGCAAGATGAGATGAAAGTAACATGAATTTGATGAAGCAGAGGAGGGTTCTATTGGTTTCCAACAATAAGAAATTGCAGAAAGTGATTTTAGTGATCAAATCTCGGAAACTAGAAGGGAGGGTTCTGACGATTTGAGGGGCATTGAAACACTAGAAAAGTCCGAATCTTTTGAAGTCAACCAACCACAATCTCTCTTTTACCGGTCAGATCGTCTTGCTTCTGAAAATGAGTTGCATGGTGATTCAAGTCTCAAGGATGAAACAAATGGAAGCTGAGAGTTGCAGGTATTACTGAAAATGCAGATCGTGAAGGGCAAGCTGATACTATCAACCCTCAAGGAGAGGGGAATTCAGTTGAGTACACTATCCAACACCCAAAATCCGAATTGATTCCAGGAGAGGAAAATAGTTTCTAGAACTTGGAAGACTAGGGACTATATTGAGAGACAGAATAAAATAGTTTGTCATGAACATCTCTCTCTCTCTCTGTGTGCTGGAAGTTATCTACAACAACTTATTCAAACTGCATTTGCCTTCTAATATGTCACAAGTTCAAACTGTATTTTATTATGACAAATATGCCCTCGATGATTAGTGAAGTTGCAGCAAGCACCTTCCTAGCTTGAACAGAAAGAAAAGAGGCTGCAAATCACTAAACACGATTCATTAAAGAAAGGATTTTCCTTATTAGTTAGGACGTCTCTGCTCATTCCAACACTGAAAATCAATTTTTAATTGGAAGCTCTCCTTACTAGAGAAGATTGGAGGTGTCATGTGGTTGTTTGAGCGAATCTGATTTCGTTATCCTATTCTTATTTTTTTTTCTAAAAAAAAATAAAATAAAACCAAATAATTTCATTAAAACAAGCCAACTAAAATATTGAAGAAAGTGTAATTACCCATTAGTTAATGTAAAAATCGAGGTTAGTTAACGAAAATCGAGGTGATTAGTTTATATTGCTACTAATTAACAAGTTAGGAAAAATTTGAATTTTGAAAAGAGAGTGTGGCATGTGGTACTGATCCAAAAGAGAATTTGAAGGTAACGGCTTCCAATTTGGGCTTCGAGGTGCGTTTGGGTCGGAAATCTAAACGTATGAAAGTGACCAAAAAGTCCCACTTTGACCATCTTGAAATGTGGCTTTCCATCTTGAGAAGATGGACATTATTAGAATTACAAGTAAAAAGCTAATTTCGAAGACTGTGTTGTAAGAAACGTCAGACGTGTAGTGTAGGGGGTCAGAGGTGTAGTTTAGGAAGAGGGAGAGGAGGAACGTCAGAGGCGTAGTGTAGGGGGTCTACAACTGTGTTGTAAGAAAATGGGTTTGTTTAATCTAACTTATTGCTATAGAGTAGTTTTATTTTACCTAGCTACCTCTTTGTCTAGTTGGCATTTTTAAAATTTTCTTTTCCCAGCTGAACTCAAGTAAGGACTATCATGAAAATAAAAGCAAGAAAATTGATGCAGAGCTTACTGTCTTGTTCATGAGAGAGAGAGAGAGTTCGGGATTTTGAAACTAAGCGTTTTTCTTTAACGTAGTGAGGAATCTGGAATGGGTAAATGGCTAAGAGCGAAAGCAGGTGGTGGTCTTTACTTTCCCTTTGTTTATTTTTTTGGAGGAATATCGGGAACACAATATACTACTATCTAGGGGAGTCGGGTTTGATCCAGAAACTATGAGCATGGAAAAAAAAAAAAAGTTTCTACCAACGGGAACAACCCTATTTAATTTGCTCGTGTGTCAAATTCTATGTAAATTAAAGTTTATTTTGCTCTGACTGTTTTCTTGTTTGACTTGGTGAAACATAGAGTTCATCAAATGGTAACTATTAAATATAGATTTTAAAGATGGGCATCTCACATCCCTAATGCATGCATCTTGCAATAACTCTTCTATAAGGCATATAGATAGTCATCCATTCTTACATTGGCTGAATAATTAAATAGTTTACTATCTCCTTGCTATAAAAGTAAGGCAGTACCTTTAAAACTAAGTGAGCTTAGATCTCTTTAAACTTTAAACGTGGGTCTACTCTCGGTCTGACAAGTCCAAAGCATGTCTTCAATTAGGGATTGAGTTATAGCTTCACTTAAAAGTTTACTCTATTTCAAGTAACCTTTTATGTTTGAAAGTCTTTTGAGCTTGAGGCCTTACACTGAGAAGTTGAGATAAGGAGTTTACTCATCTCTTATCCTCCAAAAGCCCCATAGAGCCGAGAATGGCCAAATTTTTTAAAATCAAGTTCTAAGTTTTTAACATTTAAATTAATTTGAAATTTGGTATATAATTATTTCAAAATATTAAAAATATTCTACATGTTGAACAGAAATTTAAATCTAAATTTATTGCATATAATTGTAAGTACGTGAGTTTGAATATTTGGAATAACTAACATGCTGTCTTTGGGAACGTACTGCAAGTCTGCAGATTTGTCTTGAATTGTACAAAATTTGATCAAGTCCTTGAATTGGATGCTTACACGATTTATTGGCTAACACAACAACTAAAATGTGATGTTTTTGGCTCAATATTTGCTTACTGTTTTATCAGTTTTGCTTAATCTTAACCTTTTTTTTTTCGTTTTTTTGTTTCCTTAGCAAGCAAGCATGCCAGAACCTGCAAGCTCCAATAAAGAAAATCTTGGCTGAGAGGAATGAAGCTTCAACCTTTTCCATGTTGCAAACACAGCAACCCTGGAACTATTCCTGCAGCACCTGGACAAAACTAGAGCAGCAAAAGAAAGCACAAAACAGCAACAAAAATAGAACAACACACACAGCAAGAAAACAGGGAAAAACCAGATTTTTTTTTTGCTGAATCTATTTTTTCTGTATTTTTTCTGAACCTGAACACTCTGTTTTTATATGAAACAGCAATTAGAGTCCTAAAACAAAACTACCAAACTAACTTTTACTAAACTCTACCACCTGTACTCCTAACTCAATCCAAATAAGACAGACTCCAAATTAAACCAACTACCTGACCAGCTAACATAGCACATCAAATAAATTAATTCCTAAATGCTCACCGGCCCTACCCCTCCGGCATTGTGCAAGAGTCAGTGATGACTCCAACATTCCAATACCCAATGACCATGATTCCCCAAATCTTTGATCTCCTGTCATTCTGGGAGTCGATAGCTCTGAATTTCTAATTGATCTGCGTCTCAGGTATACAGTAAGCTGTCTGAGTCTAATGGTCATGAGAAGAACACATTTGTCTCCGATTCATCATTGAAGCCTTACGATCCCTTGACAAATAACCTTTCGACAAGGCCAAAATTCCTCAGGTACAAGACAAGAGGAGAGAAGAAAAGGATGGGTATGGTGTCAAGACGAATGTTCCTTTCGATTCCCAAAGAGCCGTTGTTAAAGCAGACTCATCGGCTGATGCTCACATATGCTAAAAAGTGGCACAGAAAGAAAAGCTCTGAACCTTTTTCAAGATTATTGAATACCCTCACTGGCTGGTCAGACAATCGTGCTTCTGAAGATGAGTTGCATGGTGATTTGAATTTCAAGGATGAACAAATGGAAGATTGAGGATAAAATTGAAAGAAGCAAAGGAATTTCATTTGAGGGAGCTGGAAAAGAAGTTGAGAACAAAACGAAGACAGTTGAAGGTATTACTGAAAAATGTAGATGGTGAAACTGTCATGCCAGAAGAGCTAGAGAATGAGAACACAGAAGTTGCTATCAATCCTCAAGGAGAGAGGAATTCAGTTGAGTTCACTATTGACAGAATATATGATTTATTTATAGATTAGAATATATAGTTTTCTTATAGGTTTAGTTTCCTGTTTTTCATTACTTGTTCATCATCCTCTTCGGCCGATATATAGAGGCTTTCTTAGTGTATACAATGCATTACAATACAAATTCCAAAAGTCAGAAGTTAGGCCTCACCTAATGTACCGAAGCCATTGGTCATAATCACAAGTGGTTTATAAAGTTACCAAAGACTCTCTTGTGGACAAGGGATTATCTAACATCCTTTTCACTATCATGTACCTTGATTAACATCATTGTGTTTAGCTCAAATCTCATGCTAAAAGGTTCTTAATAAAGGTACATCCTAGCATATATTATTTGATCATACAAAGTGTTGGATACTTAGTTTTTTTTTATTATATAATTTCAAATATTGTACAACTCTTTTCATACATGTCCAAGCTGTGTCTTAAAGACATTTTCCTTTTCCTAATGAGATATAGTGCATCCAAATTGTAAAGAAGTTATGTATCATTTGAATCCATCCCACAAGTTCAAATTGCATTTTTTTTATGACAAATATGCCCTTGATGATTAGTGAAATAACAACAATTACCTTTCTAGTTTGAATAGAAGGAAGAGAAATTGAAAATCACTAAACATGATTTATTGAAGAAGGGATTTGCCTTATTAATTGGTGTGTCTTTGTTGATTCCAACATTGAAAATCAATTTTTAATAGGAAGCTCTTCTTACTAGAGGGCATGAAAAGTGTCACGTGGTTGGTTGAGAGACTATGTTTTCGTTGTCCTATCCTTTTTTTTTTCTTAAAAAATTAATACAAAAAATTACATTGAAATAAACTAACTAAATTATCAAAGAAAGTGCAATTGGCAATTTAAACTAATGTAAAAATCAAGGTTAGTTAATGAAAATCAAGGTGATTAACTTATAGTGATACTAATTAACAAATTCCGAAAGCTTTGAATTTTGAAAAGGGTGTGTGGGCATGTAGTATTGATCCAAAAGAGAATTTGAAAGTAAGGGCTTCCAATCCGGGCTTTGTGTGCCTTTGGATCGGAAATTTAAACACGCGAAAGTGACCAAAAAGTCCCACTTTGACCATCTTGGAATGTGGCTTTCCATCTTGAGAAGATGGACATTATCGGAATTATGAGGAAAATACAAATCACCAAGACTAGGTTCGGAGGAAGGTCAGAGGCGTAGTGTAGGGGTCTACGATTCTACAACCGTGCCGGAAGAAAATGGGTTGTTTAACTGGAGATGGATGGCACACTCATTGCAAGTGCAATGCACTGCTGCTGTTTAGTATAACTTATTGCTCAATAAAATATTTTATTTTACCGACCTTTTTTTTTGTCTTGTTATCATGAAAATAAAAGCAAGAAAATAGAATAAAATTGCTGTCAAAGCATAATGTTCTTGTTCATGAGAGAGAGAGAGAGAGAGAGAGAGAGAGAGAGAGAGAGAGAGAGAGAGTTTTTGGGATTTTGAAACTGAATAAGCGTTTTTATTTAATGTTGTGAGGAATTTGAAATGGGTAATGAGGCAAAACTTGTGGTGGGACTTTACTTCCCCCTCTTTTTGTGTCAATTTTTTTTTATTTTTTATTTTGGAGGAATATAAAAAAATTATATATTATTATTTTTTTAGTTGTTCGGGCTAACTTATATAAACTTCAACTAATTCTCTCTTTGCTCTGATTAAAGTCAGGTCATTCGTGTCGAGACAAACATATTAAACACGAATAAATCTCTAAAGGCCAACTCTTGCACTTAGCAAGAGTCAAATTCTTGACCTTTCTTTACAAGATTGAGGGTGTGTTTGATTTTCATGGAAGGGAAATGAAAAGGAAGGAGAGGAGAAATAGGAGGAAAAATTGATGTCTTTTCAAAAAAATAATAAGAAAAATAAAGAAACTAATTTTTCACACTACAAATCAAACAAAGGAAAGGAAGAATCCTTTTCATTTCTCAGCTCTCCTCAAGTATTAAACACACCATAAAAGTCCAAGGCATTCCACATCGCTAACAATGATGCATGCATCTTACATTTACGACTATATAAGACATATGGAGAGTAATCCATTCTAATTATAAATTCATTATTTCCACCTCGGTTGAGTAGTCAAATAGTTTACTATGGCAATATCTTGTCAACAAATTGGGCTTAAATTTTTTTAGAATTGGCTCTGCTCCCTGTCTAGCAGGGCTGGATCATGCCTCCAATTAGGGGCTAAGTTATAACTTCTTTTAAAATGTTACTCTAATTGAAGTGACCTTGTATGTTTGCAAGTTTTTTGGACTTGAGGCCTTAGACTGAGAAGTTGAGTCAAGGAGTTGTCCATCTCTGATTAGCTTCTAAAAGCCCCAAGAGCCGAGAATGACAAAATTTTTTAAATCAAGTTCAAAATTTTAATATTTATATGTAAGAAAAAAAATGAACAAAATTGAGACAAAAAAAGTATGGTCTAGATCTTTACCCCACATTGCTAACATGCTTCTTAAACTAACTACTATGTAAGGTATATGGAAGTCATCCATTCCCACGTCGGCAGATTAGTTAAATAGTTTATTATCACTTTGTTATTATAAAATTAAGGCAGCACCTCTTAGAGTAAACTATGAATACGGCTGTTATTTTTTTTATATTCTATGCTTATAAAATTTCAAGTACACTTTATGTGACTAAGTCAATCCAAATACCCCTAATAATAAGTAATAACGAGTTAATATCAAATAAGTCCAAATATTCAAACTAAAAACCCAATCCGGCATGAGATGCAAGGTTATAAATGTGTAAGTCATGACTTCATATACTTTCTTATTGCCTTTCCAATCTCTCTCTCGCTTTGTCTATCTGGTCTTAAAAATTGAAGAAATTTTAGAAGCTAAAATCCCTTAAGAGAGCCTTTTTACATTTTTTTTTGGCTATCTGCACTCTGCAGAAGTGTAAGGTAATCTATCACCACAAAAAAAAAAAAAAAAAAAATCCTAGAAGCTATTTCCTAAAAATTCAGAAGTTGCACCTAATGTAACTTGATTAACATCATTGTGTTTAGCTCAAATACCATGCTAAAAGGTTCTTGATAAAGGTGCATGCTAAACACATATTATTTGATAGCACAAAGTGTTGGATACTCGTTTTTATTTTTTACAATTTTAAATACTGTACAACTCTTTTCATACATGTTTAAACTCTGTCTTAAAGACAACATTTTAGTACTTGCCTTTTCCTAGTGAGATGTAGTGCATTCAAATTGTAAAGAAGTTATATACCATTTGAATCCATTCCACAAGTTCAAATTGCATTTTTTTTTATGGCAAATATGCCCTTGATGATTAGTGAAATAGCAACAATCACCTTCTTAGTTTATTGAAAATCACTAAACATGATTTATTGAAGAAGGAATTTGCCTAATTAATTGGTATGTCTCTGTTGTTTCCAACACTGAAAATCAATTTTTAATAGGAAGCTCTACTTACTAGAGAACATGAAAAGTGTCATGTGGTTGGTTGAGAGACTCTTGTTTTCGTCATCCTATTCTCTTTTTTTTTTTTAAATTAATAAAAAAATTACATTAAAATAAACTAAATTATCAAAGAAAGTGTAATTGGCACTTAAACTAATGTAAAAATCAAGGTTAGTTAATGAAAATCGAGGTGATTAACTTATAGTGATACTAATTAACAAATTCCGAAAGCTTTGAATTTTGAAAAGCGAGCGTGGCATGTGGTATTGAACCAAAAGAGAATTTGAAAGTAACGGTTTCCAATCCGGGCTTTGTGTGCCTTTGCGTCGGAAATTTAAACATACGAAAGTGACCAAAAAGTCCCACTTTGACCATCTTGGAATGTGGCTTTCCATCTTCAGAAGATGGACATTATCGGAATTACAAGGAAAATACTAATCACCAAGACTAAGGTTAGGAGGAAGGTCAGAGGCGTAGTGTAGAGGTCTACGATTCTACAACTGGGCTGGAAGAAAATGGGATGGCATGCTCATGTCATGTGCAAATGCACTGCTGCTGTTTAGTATAACTTAATGCTCAGTAAAATATTTTATTTTACCGACCTTTTTTTGTCTTGTTATCATGAAAATAAAAGCAAGAAAATAGAATAAAATTGCTGCAAAGCATAACGCCTCGTTCATGTGAGAGAGAGAGAGAGAGAGAGAGAGAGAGAGAGAGAGAGATTTTGGCATTTTGAAACTGAATAAGCGTTTTTATTTAATGTTGCGAGGAAGCTGAAATGGGCAATGAGGCAAAACAGGTGGTGGGACTTTACTTCCCCACCTCTATCCCTTGTGTCAGTTTTTATTTTTATTTTTGGAGGAATGTAGGGAAAATTATATATTATTATATTTTTGGTTGTTTGGTCCAACTAATCTACACTTCAACTAATTCTATCCCGCTCTGATAAAAGATAAGTTATTTATGACAGGACTAGTATATTTATAACGTATAAATCTCTTGAGACTAACTCTTACACTTCGTAAGAGTCAAACTCTTGACATTTCTAAAGGTAGATTTCAAATATGGGAATCTCACATTGCTAATAGTGATGCATGCTTCTTACAATAATTCTTTTATAAGGCATACAGATAGTCATCTATTCCCACATTGGCTGAATGGTTAAATATTTACTATTGTCTTGCTTATAAAAATAAGACAGTACCTTGAACATTAAATGGGCTTAAATCTTTTTAGACGTGGGTCTACTCCCAATCTGACAAGCTTAAAGCATGCCTCTAATTAAAGGTTGAGTTATAGCTTACTCTATTTGAAGTAACTCTGTATATTTGGAGACCCTCTAAGCTTGAGGCCTTAAACGAAGTTGAGCCAAGGAGTTGGCCAATCTCTTATATACACAAGTTTATATGTGGATCAGGTTTTAGTTTCTTGAAATGAATTCTTCATGACAGCTAGAATCTTGGGTTTTCCATGATTTATGGCCGAATTGAAAAGAGAGTGTGGCATGTGGGGTACTGATCCAAAAGAGAATTTGAAGGTGACGGCTTTCAATTTGGGCTTTGGGTGCATTTGGATCGAAAATCTAAACGTATGAAAGTGACCAAAAAGTCCCACTTTGAGAAGATGGACATTATTGGAATTAGAAGTAAAACGGCGATTATGAAGACTAAAGGTTTTAGGAAGACGGAGAGGAGGAAGGTCAGAGGTGTAGTGTAGGGGATCTACAACTGTGTTGACGAAAATGGGTTTGTTTAATCTAACTTATTTGATATAGAACAGTTTTATTTTACCTACCTCTTTGTCTTTTTGTCATTTTTAAATTTTGCATTTCGGAGTTGAACTCAAGTAAGAACTATCGTGAAAATAAAAGCAAGAAAATTACTGCAGAGCGTTCTGTCTTGAGAGCGAAACTATGAGCGTAGAAAAAAAATAGAAGTTCCTATCAACGGGAACAAACCCATTTTATTTGCTCGTGTCAATTTCTATGTAGATTAAAAGGTTAATTTGCTGGACTATTTTCTTGTTTGACTTGGTAGATCATGGAAAAGAGGAAAAAGAAAAGTAAGTTAAGAAAATGAAATGAAATAAACTAAATTCTTTTATTTTTCTTTGATTGAGGTAGAAAAAAAAACATAGATTTTTGTTTAAAAAAAAAATTCTTTTTGTAAAGCATGCATACTGACCTTTGCATGTGCTACATGGAAAATAGAATTTCGAATGACTGAAGAATTAGCATTCACAACCTCAGCACCTTCTTCATGAATTATACGAATAATCTCGGAAAATATGAACTTATTATCTTGGCCACTTATCAGAACAACATCCAGAGCGGGACCCATCTCGCGAACCTCGATCTGAGGTGATCTAAAGCCCGACACGAATTCACCGGTGGTACTGCATGTATGTGATCTCTTTCTACCTAATAAGTTATGCTTCTTCTCTTTGGATTTTTCCAACTTCATCTCCAAGCTTTTTATGTATTTCACAGCTTCATCTATTTGATCAGGTAGTGGTAGTGCCTCCTGCAAACCAAACAATTTTCCAATTAATCCCTAAAAATTATGCATGCATTTTCCAAATAAATAGACACCATACACATCACACCTTAGATTTTACGGAAAATAATATTTTTTCATAGAGTTCATCAAATGGTAACTAGTAAAGGTAGATTTCAAGGGTGGGAATCCCACATCGCTAACAGTGATACATGCTTCTTACAATAACTCTTGTATAAGTCATATGGATAGTCATTTATTCCCACATTGGTTGAGTAGTTAAATATTTACTATCGTCTTGCCTATAAAAATAAGGTAGTACCCTCAACACTAATTAGGCTTAAATCTTTTTAGAGGTGGGTCTACTCCCGGTCTGACAAGCTTGGAGCATGCCTCCAATTAGGGGCTGAGTTATAGCTTCACTCAAAAGCTTATTCTATTTGAAGTGGCCCTGTATATTTGAAGACCCTCTGGGCTTGAGGCCTTAGACTGAGAAGTTGAGCCAAGGAGTTGGCCCATCTCTCATTCTCTAAAAGCCTCGAGAGCCGAGAATGGCTAAAATTTTTTAAAGCTAAGTTCAAAATTTTAATATCTTTTTATGAATTAATTTTATATTCATTATTACTAAATTTTAAAAATTATAATCAAAATGGTAAACAAAAATTTCGATTCTATATTTCCATGGTTAATTAAATAGTTTTGTTGTAAAATTAAAATATCTTTAAGTTTTGGAATTGCTAGCATGCTCTCTTTGCAAGCCTGCATATTTGTCCGAAGTGTACATCGATTTGACCAAGTCCTTGAATTGGATGCTTATTCTTATAATATTTATAAATTTAATTGAGTAAAACAACTAAAATGTGATGTCTTTGCCCAATATTTGTTTATGTTTTGTTAATCAGTTTTGCTCAATCTTCTCAACCTTTTTTTTTTTTTTTTGTATTTTGTTTTCCTTTGTTTTCTCAGCAAGCAAGCACATTGCAGACGAGTCTAAGGATGATGGTGAGCAGAACAATTTTGTTTCCAATTCATCATCGAAGCCTTACGATCCCTTTGACAAATTTACCTTCCGCAAATGCCAAAATTCCTCTCGTGCAAACCAAAGATGAGATATCTGTGATCATGAGTTGGATGAAGCTGAGGAGGTTCCTAAAGAGTGGCAGAGAACGAAAACTGCAAAGGGTGAATATGTTTTTGCAACGCGGAATCGGAGAAAAAAGGATGAGGGTTCTATTGGGTTTTAGCAAGAAGAAACTGCATAAAGTGAATATGTTAATTATCAGAACTCAAAATACAAGGGACGGTTTTGATGAATTGAAGGGCATTGAAATTGCAGAAATGTCTGAATCTTTTCAAGAAAAGGAGAAAAAGAATTTTCACATTCTGCAAAAAATGGACTCAATTCGATTCCAATTTCATGAAAGTCCTTTGTAGGTGAAGATCTTCGAGTTTATTCCCAAATTTAATTGGTTTTTAAATTTAATTACTAAATTCAAGTGGCTTTGAACTTATTACCAAACTCAAGTTATTTAAAGAAGTTGTGTCTTTAAAAATAAATTACTATAGAAATCTAGAACAATCTTTAAACCACGAAGACAGTATTCAAGCTTGAAGTCATATTTTGGAGACATAAATTTTGGCTTGAAGTTATGTTTTCAAGACATAACTTTATGAGTTATTTGGATTTGATAAATAAGTTTAAAACTATAAGAATTTATAATAAAGTTAAAAAAAAACACTGGATCTGTCATAAGTTCGAAGATCATCCCTCCTTCCAGGCTTCCACTAGAAGGTTTCTTGACTGGGTCACAAAATTTGAAAGTCTCTGGTACCCACAACCCATAACATATTAAGGCATCACAGTAAAAATGATAACAGTTTTTAACTTCTTTCTGGACAAATGCATAACGACAACAAAGACCTCAAAAACTAGGAACAATATTCAGACATAGAATATGATAGTTTGGTTTGTACATCTCTCTCTCTCTCTCTCTCTCTCTCGCAAGTTATCTACAACAATTTATTCACTCAACTATTCTACATTACATATCATAACGAATTTGTTTTTCACTAAACTCATGTAGATTGGCAAATCTAATATCCCAAATTCTTTTGTATAGGAATTAGGGTGGGCCTGCAATTACTTAAAAAACTGCCTCTTCTATTTGTTGAAAAAGATGAGGGTAATAATCAACCTCTGGGAAAGCTTTTTTTGACATACTAGTGATTTGGCAGGTGTGAAGAATCACATTTCAGTTCATATACTATAGTCTTCCTGAATCTGAACTTATCAGTTGATGCATGTTGATTCTCTTGTTTATAAAATTATCAGTCCATACATTTTAGTAAGGATAGCAAGAATGATAAATTGATAGCATACAAAATCAAAGCAATTGTTAAAATAATGACACTTACCAACAATCACAAGCCGCGTCTTCATGTCATAATTAATTATGTTACAAGACTTAATTTGATATAACTTCTACTATTATAAGGCTAAGCCAGATGCCATATTCCTTAAGTAACTTCACAATATTCTAGGTCATCCCCTAAATCACTTGGGAAGAGTTAGTATAATCAATTTATCTTGAAATATAGAAGTGGGTAGTCTTATCTTTATTTTTCCCCCATTTCTTTAAAATCAATTTTCTAGGATTACATCCTATGTCCAAGCAATTAAACCCATGAATGAAATGATTCTAAACTCCAAAGACCACCCATGAATACTACACTTTTCTTACAACAGAGACATCTCATTCTTACTAAAATCTGAGAGTCAAAATACTCTAGTTTGGAAGAATGCTAAAGATGCTCAACATCTAAATTGGTCTTACCCTCCTCGCGTACTATATTTCCTTATCAATATTGGCATTATATGAATTCCACTATTATAATACATTCAACATGGGGTTTTTTTTATTTTTTTATTTTTAACAAGAGTTCTCTAATATCATCCCTAGAAGGAACTTACTTGATGAGTAGCTGGGCCATGAGCTCTGATAAATAATATGAACTTTATTTCATTAAATGGTGACTTAAAGGTAGATTTCAAAGATGGGCATTCAACATCGTCAACAGTGAATGGTTTCACGTTTATAGTGGTATGGCACGGGCTTTGCACGTGCCTATCACATTCTGTTTGTTAATATCACAACTACAAAAAATTGTAAGGTTAATGCACAAGAATTAAAAACAAATAAGAAAATCATAGTTACAATGTCATATGTTTTTTGTATCATTACTTTATTCATGACGTGGACCACTGAAAATCAAAATTTATATATTGTCCAAGTAAAATCGTGTATTAATTATGCTATATCTGTTGTACTATAGTATACATCAAACTTATGTTATGGTATATAATCATACGTATTTATATAAAATACATATAGACATTGTTTGAAATGGAGTCACTTTCCAATTATTTTTATTTTTTATTTTACGAAGAAGAAAATTGATTAACATGGAATCACTTATTAATGCATGTCATTGGTAAAAAAACAAAAAACAAAAAACAAATTGATTGCATATAGTTGTTTTCGTACCTACATACACCAATCCAACTCCTTCAATTGGAAAAGAATAAAAGTGGGTCTCGTACATACCATTGCAATATAAAGAAAAGAAAGGCACGTGAACAAAAATAATTATATAGTCACTCGTTTCAGTTTATAGATATCACCGTCACTATCATTGCCATCGCCTATCCCTCATCCATCAATCATTCACAATCATTACTGTCAACGCCGCTCCATCGCACTCACCCACCACCCATCCCACTCACCACCACTGCCAGTCACCACTTCATCCATCACTATTCAAAGGCTACCTACCAAGGTTTTGTTTTTTCTTCATTTCATTGCACTTCTCATTATGTTTGTGTACCAAACATATTTTTTTGTTTACAAAAAGAACGAAATGATTCTTGTTTTTTTTTTGCAAATAATAAAAGAAAAAAGAGAATGTTACAAAACATTACCTAATTTTTATCAAAAACGAAGTTACCTTCACTTTCCACAATTCACCATCAGTAATGTTACTCTTAGCCATCCAACCACCGCCCACAGCCAAACAATATTTTTCCTTTCTAGTGAACCGAAAGTAGAAAACTGATAATGTTACCGAACTCCAAATGATTGTATTTTTGAACTTCATAGAAATAAATAAAAAAAACTACGTTAGGCCATAAGGTATAAACTAATTAATTTTAAGAATAATTAATAATTAATGAATTACTAAAACCTCATATGTCATATGATAATGTTACCAAACACCAAATAATTTTTAATAAGGGTGTGCTTAATTCTCATGAAAGGGAAATAAAAAGAAAGGGAGGGAAACAAAGGAAAAGAAGAATTCTTTCTATTTCTTTTCTCTCCTCAAGTATGAAACACATCCGACAAGTAAGGCATCTAGTTAGCGTTGCATGCGTCATAGAAGTTAAAAAGTTTACTATCGCCTCCCTATAACAATAAGGCAACACTCTTAGCACTACTTGGGCTTTAATCTTTCTAGAGGTGAGTCTGCACTCGGTCTGACAGGCCTAGAGTATGCCACTAATTAAGGACTGAGTTATAGTTTCAGTTAAAAGCTTACTCTATATGAAGTGACCCTGTATGTTTGGAAGCCCTTTGGGCTTGAGGCCTTAGACTGAGAAGTTGAGTAAAGGAGTTAACCCATCTTTCATCCTCTTAAAGTGTTGAGAGTCGAGAATGGCCAAATATTTTTTAAATCAAGTTCAAATTTTAAATATTTAGATCAATTTCAAATTTGGTATACAATTATTCCAAAATTGTAATACGAAAAAAAGTAAACAAAAATTTCAAATCTGTATCTGTTCTCTTTATATTTTATTGTAAAATTAATAGAACATGAGAATTTGTTGAATTACAAACATGGTATCTGTTTTGGGAATACGTAGTTTGATCAAGTCCTTGAATTGGATGTTTATTATCCGTTGTACTATTTATACGTTTAATTGGGTAAAACAAGTAAAATGCTGTCTTTGCTCAATATTTGTTTTCTGCACAAGCTTAAGGGAGTTATATCTCATTTTTTAAGCATTTGCCTCCTGAGCATATTCCACAAGTTCTGCATTTTTTTATGACAAATATGCCCTTGATAATTAGTGAAATAGCAGTATCTTCCTACTTTGAACAGAAGGAAGAGACATTGAAAATCTCTAAACATGATAGATTAAAGAATGAATTTATCTAATGAATTGGTATGTCTCTGCTGATTCCTATATTGAAAATCAATTTTTAATAGGAATCTCTCCTTACTGAAGAACATCGGAGGTGTTATGTGGTTAGTTGAGCGGCTTGCTTCGTCACCACATCCTTTTTTTTTTTTAAATTATTAAAATAATTACATTAAAAATACACCAACTAAAATATCAAAGAAAGTGTAATTAAGCCTTAATTAATGTCAAAATCAAGGGTAGTTAATGAAAATCGAGGTGATTAGTTTATAGTACTACTAACTAATTTCATAAGCTTTGCATTTTGAAAAGAGCGTGACATGTGGTATTGATCCAAAAGACAATTTGAAAGTAACGGCTTCTAATCCGGGCTTTCTGTGCATTTGGATCCAAAATTCAAACATACAGGAAGTGACCAAAAAGTCCTACTTTGACCATCTTGGGATGTTGCTTTCTTTCTTGCGAAGATGGACATTATTGGCACAAAGACTAATGAGGCTTTGGGAAGAGGGGAAGGAAGAAAGTGAGGGGGGTAGTGTAGGAGGTCTACAACTGTGCCAGAAGAAAATGGGTGGTTAAACTAGAGATGGATAGCACACTAATGTCATGTGCAATGCACTACTGCTATTTAATATAAATTTATTGCTCAATACAATAGTTTATTTTACTGTTGCCTTGCTATAAAATAATTTAGTACCCTTGACAGTAAATGGGCTTAAATTTTTTTTAGAGGTGGGTTTGCCGCATGCCTCAAATTAGGGGCCCTTACAGTTTTACGTAAAAATTTATTCTCTATTTGAAGTTACCATGTATGTTTGGAAGACTTCGAGGCTTGAGGCCTTGGACTAAGAAGTTGAGCCAAGGAGTTGACCTATCTCTTACTCTTTAAAAGACATGAGAGCCGAGAATAGCCAAAAATTTTTAAATCAAGTTCAAGTTTTTGAATGACAATTATTGTAAATTTAAAAAATAATGAACAAAATGGTCATCAATGTTTTTATTATAAATTAAAAAAACAAAATACTATTCTCTTAGGAACGGAGCATTCCTGCAAGTCTGCCGATTAATTTAAGTCCTTGAATTGGATGGCTTATTCATATACTTTTTGTGACGTCTTTGCTCAATTTTGTGTACTGTTTTTAAGTACGTACTCAGTTATTTCATTATCTTGTGACCTTTTTCTTTTGTTTTCTTTTTTTTCTCAGCAAGCAAGGAAGCATGCCAGAATCAGCAAGCACCAAGACTGCTTGCCGCTCCAATAAAGAAAATCTTGGGTGAGGAAATGGAGCTTCAACTTTTCTCCGACACCCGATCACCATGATAACCCAAATCTTGATCTCCTGTGAATCTGGGAGTTGATAGTTCTGATCGATCTTCATCTCGGGTGATGCCTGTATACAATAGGCTGTCCAAGTCTAATGAATATGAGCAGAACACCTTTGTTTCCGATTCCTCGTCGAAGCCTTACGATCGCTCTACAAATTACATTTCGAAAAGGCCAAAATTCCTCAGGTACAAGCCAAACATGGCCACTACGATCTATATACGCCAAGAAAACGAGACGAGAAGAAAAGGATGGGTGTGGTGTCAAGACAAGTGTTTCTTCCAATTCCCAGAGAGTCATTGTTAAAGCAGACTTATCGGTTAAAAAAAAAAAGAGAGCTCTGTTGGTGCAAGAAACTTCAGAGTGAAGACGTTAATGATCAGAACCGGAGAATACAAGGGAGAGTCGGATGGACTGAAGGGCATTGAAACTGTAGAAAAATCTGAATCCACTTGACTGGTCAGACCATCATGCTTCTGAAGATGAGTTGCATGGTGATTTGAGTTTCAACGATGAACTAATGGAAGATTGAGGATAAAATTGAAACAAGCAATGGAATTTTAGCTGAGAAAGCTTGAAAAGAAGTGGTTGAGAACAAAATGAAGAGAGTTGAAGGTATTACTGAAGATTGTAAATGGTGAAACTGTCATGCAAGAAGGGCTGGACAATGAAAATATAGAAGCTGATACTATAAATCCCCGAGGAGAGGTGAATTCAGTTGAGTTCACTATCAAACACCCAAAATCTTAGTTGAATCTAGGGACAATCATTAGAAAGTTTCATATGTTTTGTGATCATGGCAGCTTTCAGTTTTGGGATTTCATTTGAGGAGCAATAAAGCCTTTATGAAAAACAGTTTCTAAAACTTGGAAGCTAGGAAATATATTCAGAAATAGAATAAAATGGTTTGTTATGTACCTCTCTCTCTCTCTCTCTCTCTCTCTCTCTCTCTCTCTCTCCCCTGCTGCTGCAAGTTATCTACAACAATTTGTTCACTCAACTGTTCTACAGTATATATCACAAAGATTATTTTTTTACAAAACTTGATGCAGATTGGCAAATTTAATATTCCAAGTTGTTTTGTACAGGAATTAGAGGGGGCCTGCAACTACTTAAAAAACTGCCTCTTCTCCTTGGAAAAGATGAGGATAATAAGGAACCTCTGGAAGCTTTCTTTGATATACTAGGCTTATGGAGAGTATATAGTTTATAGGAGTCTAAGCCTCCTCCATTCCTCTTGGATGCCTTCATTTTCCTTCTGTGAGGGGTTTCTAGGTTTGGAAGGTCTTGTATGCTTGTCACCCTTGAACCTTGACAGATATGTAAAAGACTCAGACTTGCCCTGGTAGAACTTAGAAAGTCTCCTCCTGCAAGGATTCCAAAGTTATATTTAGTATATAAAACTACAACTTGGCAACAAGGTTTGATGCCTCATATCCAGCTATAAGTTGTACAACTAAGAATCTAAGGAAATACTTAGATAAGAATTGGGAAACGTTTTTTTGTGAATAAAGTATTCTGTAGCTCCAAAGCTCTCTAAGATAATTCTTTTGAACGTATCGTTCCCGGAAACTTACTTGATGGGTAGCTGGGCCATGAGCTCTGATAATTCCCTTTGCTTAACTAGAGATGGATGGCATGGCATACTCATGTCATGTGCAATGCACTACTTTAATAAAAGTTATTGCCCAATAAAATAGTTTATTTTACCGACCTTCTTGTTTGGTTGGCTTTTTGCAATTTAGTATACAGAATTGATAATAAAAATAGTACGGTTGGAAGAAAGTTATTCAATAAAAAAAGCAATCTCTAATGATGGTTTTAATTACAAAAATATCAATGTCTCATCTGATGAAATTTTATGTACAAATTTTGTGACCAAAATAACATTTTTTGTTTAAATTTTAATTTTTGGAGTTGAACTCAAGTAGGGACTATCATGAAAATAATAAGCAAGAAGATTGCTGAAGAGCATGATGTCTTCTTCATGAAGAGAGAGAGAGAGAGAGAGAGAGAGAGAGAGAGAGCATGATGTTTTTGGAAGACGGAGAGGAGGAAGGTCAGAAGGGTCGTGTGTAGGGGATCTACAACTGTGCTGGAAGAAAATGGGTTGTTAAACAAGAGATGGATGGCACACTCATGTCATGTGCAGTGCACTACTGCTGTTTAATAGAACTAAATGAAAAAATAAAATAGTTTATTTTACCGACCTTTTTGTCTCGGGTTGGCATTTTGAATTTTGCTTTTAGGAGTTGAACTAAAGTAAGGACTATAATCAAAATAAAGCCAAGAAAAATAGAAGAAAATTGCTGCAGAGCATGATGTCTTGTTCACGGAAGAGAGATATTTTGAGATTTTGAAACTAACAGTCTGTTTGGAACTTGGGAGAGCCAAGGGAAAAAATTTTAAATTTTTTTTATCTTCGTTCTACCTAGGAGGAAAAATGAAGGAGAAAACACACACTCTCTCTTTCTCTCTCTCTCACTTATTTACTTCTATTTTCTTATATTTTCTTTACAAAATCAAACAAGGAAGGAAAACTAATTTTTCTCTTTTCCGCCTTTTCCTTTCCTTCCCCGTCTCAAGTTCCAAGCAGGCCATAACCATTTTCTTGTAATGTAGTGAGGAATCTGAAATGGGTAATGAGGCAAAGCAGGTGGTGGGTTTTACTTTTTTTTCCCCATTCTATCCCAGGTGTTCAGTTTCTTTATTTTTGGGAGGAATACAACGAACACCATATATTATTACTTAGGGGAGGGTGGAACAAGTGCCGGTGTTTGAATAGGAAACTATGAGCCGGGGAAAAACAAAATTCTTATCAATTGGCACAACCCCATTTGCTCATGTGCCAGTTGCTACATAGATTAAAGTTTCTATTTACTGTGACATTTTTCCTTTTTTGGTTAACTTGGTCAACTGAGATTTCATCAGATGCTAATTTTTTCTTTTTTTGGGGTTAACTTGGTCAATTGAGAGTTCCTCAAATGTTGACTTATGAAGTAAGATTTCAATATGAGCATCTCACATCGCTAACAGAGAAGCATTCGTCTTACATTGACCACTATATAATGTATATGGTTCAAGCTTTAAATTCATTATTCCCACATCGGTTTAGTAGTCAAATAGTTTACTATGGTCTTGCTCTAAAAATCAGATATTATTTGCATCATGATACAAGAAACATCATATATCCCAGAGAAAAGTGAAAAGAGGAGCTGGGATTTGAACCCAAAACTATGAGTAAGGAAAATCAAAATCCCTATAAACTGGGACAATACCATTTAATTTGCTCATGAGTCACTTAATATCTACGTAAATTAAAGTTTTGTTTACTCGACTTCTTTTTTTCTTGGCTTGGCTAATATAGAGTTCATCAAATGGTGACTTGTAAAGGAAGATTTCAAAGATTTGTATCCCACGCATGCATGAGTCTTATATTGACTCATCTATAAGGAATATGGAGTCACACATTTCCACATTGGCCCAGTCTTCAAATCATTTACTATTACCTTACTATAAAAATAAGGTAGTACCTTACTATAAAAATAAGGTAGTACCTGGCCTGTAATGTGGGTTTAAATCTTTTTAGAGGTGGGTCTGCTTCCGGTCTGACAAGCTTAGAACATGCTCAATTAGAGGCCGAGTTATAGCTTCACTTAAAAGTTTACTCTATTTGAAGTGACCCTCTAAGTTTTGAGGCCCTCTGGGCTTCGGGCTTTAGATAGGGTAATTGAGTAAAGAAGTTGACCCATCTCTCATCCTCTACATGCCTTCATAGCAGAGAATGGCCAACATTCTTTAAATCTAGTTCAAAATTTTAATATTTGAATCTCATTAAGAAATTAAACAAAATTGAGAATAAAAGAAGTAGAGTCAAAATCTTTACCATTTGACCCACTCAACCCATGTTAATGGATATTTTTGTTGTCAAATTAAATATGAATTAAAAATTTTGGAATTACTACCTATTTTAAACGAAGCATTTCTGGTAGCCTGGTTTCTAAAATTTTATGGTGATTCTAACGAGTGGTGTCTTTGGTTAATGTAAAAATCAAGGTTAGCTAACGAAAATCGAGGCGATTAGTTTTGTATTGCTACTAATTCACAAGTTAGGAAAAACTTGAATTTTGAAAAGAGAGTGGCAAGTGGGGTACTAGTCCAATAGAGAATTTGAAGGTAACGGCGTCCAATTTGGGCTTTGGGTGCCTTTGGATCGGAAATCTAAACGTATAAAAGTGACCAAAGAGTCCCACTTTGACCATCTTGAAATGTGGCTTTCCATCTTGAGAAGATGGACATTATTGGAATTAGAAGTAAAACAGCAATTACGAAGACTAAGGTTTTAGGAAGATGGAGAGCTGTAGTGTAGGGTGTTGACGAAAATGGGTTTGTTCAATCTGATTTATTGCTATAGAATAGTTTTATTTTTCCTACCTCTTTGTCTGGTTGTCATGTTGAAATTCTGCTTTTCGGAGTTGAACTCAAGTAAGGACTATCATGAAAATAAAAGCAAGAAAATTGCTGCAGAACATGCGGTCTTGAACCCAAAACTATGAGCGTGGAAAAATAAATAAAAGTTCCAATCAACGGGAACAAACCCATTTTATTAGCTCATGTCAATTTCTATGTAGATTAAAAGGATAATTTGGTCGACTATTTTCTTGTTCGACTTGGTCAAATATAGAGTTCATCAAACGGTAGTAAATTTTAATTTGGCCATCCCACATCGCTAATAGTGATACATGTTTCTTACAATAATTATTTTATAAGGCATATGGATAGTTATCCATTTCTACATTGGCTGAGTAGTTAAATATTTACTATCAATTTGCTTATAAAAATAAGGTAGTACCCTTAACATTAAGTGGGCTTAAATCATTTTAGAGGTGAGTTTGTTTTCAGTCTGACAATCTTAGAGCATGCCTCTAATTAGGGGCTGAGTTATAGCTTCACTTAAAAGTTTACTCTATTTGAAGTGACCATATATGTTTGGAGGCCCTCTGAGCTTGAGGCTTTAGACTGTGAAGTTAAGTCAAGGAGTTAGCCCATCTCTCATTCTCGAAAAGTCCCGAGAGCCGAGAATGGCCAAATTTTTTAAATCTAAGTTCAAAATTTTAATATCTTTTTATAAATTAATTTTAAATTCATTATTACTAAATTTAAAAAATTACAAGCTCTTGTTCGAGGCTACCTTGTTCGAAAACGAGCAACTGCAACTCTTCGTAGTAAGCAAGCTCTTATAAGGGCACAGGCCTCTGAGATCCCAGAGAGCTCGTCGTTTGCTCAACCAAGATAACAGACTTCAACCAGAGATTCGAGCCCAAGGTCCTTGGTGAGAATGATTCCACATACTCTTCTTTGTGGAAATAAACGTTCTTCATTCTCACTTGTTTTGTTTCTTGTTTTCAGGAAAGATTTGATGAAACGAGGAATGAATTTCATTGTAATAGGCTATCAGCATCTATTGAAAATTCGCTACATTCATTTGAGGAGAGCCCAAAAATAGTCGAGATCGACACTTACAAGCCTAGATCAAGATCGCGTCGAATCAACACGTCAATTTCAGATTCTGGTGAAGACACCTATTACCAAACCATTTCTTCGCCCCTTCCGTGTCCAATTCCTGCTCGTCTCTTCATTCCCGACTGCAGAAACTTTCCAGATTGCGAATGGAGCTTCATGGGTGACGAATTAAGGATCTCCACTGCTCAAAGCACACCACGTTTTGCAAATTCCGGCCGGTCAAATGCCCCTGCAACACCGGCCAAAAGTGTATGTGGAGACAGCTTCTTCCGGCCATACTCCAACTTCCCTAACTACATGGCGAACACTCAATCGTTCAGGGCAAAGCTGAGATCTCTAAGCGCTCCGAGGCAAAGGCCAGAGTCAGGTTCCAAGAAGAGGCTGTCCCTTGATGAAATAATGGCATCGAGGAATAGCTTGGGCGGTGTTAGAATGCAGCGGTCTTGTTCTCAAATTCAAGAAGCTGTGGATTTTTGAGAAGTTTGGTCATGGATATTTTCCTCTTTATGTTTGATAGGATTTTAGAGATGAATTTGCATAGGAGATGGTTTGAGAGAATGGAGAAGATGAATCAACATTTCATCTCTTGAGATTTTCTTTTCTAGCGTTAGTGTTGACAAACCAATAGGACAGAACAGAGTGCTTCTTGTGTACATCAATTCTTTTGCCAGTTTGATCAAGTCATGCTTTGTGAATGGAAACCGGAGATTTTCATCTTTTGTTATCCATTTTTGTTTATTTTTATTTCTATTTTTTTATCTGTTAGTATACATAAGTGTTGTGTTGTGATTTTAGAGGAAGGACTGGCAGTTAGGCTTTGAATCCACAATGTTTTTGAAAAGCTTGTGCATCCATGAATCTTCCACGGAGGTTCCTAGTCCTAATAATCTGAGCCAATGAGTTGGGTCTCTCTTGTTTTTAAGCAGGCGCTTCTTTCAAGCCATGCTTTTTTTTATTTTCATTTTTGTTTTTTGAAACAGAAAGGCATTGCCTACGAGGGGGTTATTGCCTACAGGAAGGCATTTCATGTTATCCAATTCAGTACTAAGCGGATATTTCCTTAAATAAAATATTTCAATGGTAAAAAAAAATTATCCTTCAATTTATCCTAGTACAAGAGTTGGTTAAGGGCTCGTTTGGTACAGTTTTTTTGTAAAATTTTTTTTAAGCTTACAAGTAAAAAAGTTAAGTTTTTTTAACTTTTTTGCTTTTCTGACTTTAGTTTTGCTAAAAATAAATAAAAAAAATAAAACAGAAAAGCAAGAAAAATTTAGTTTTTTTCTTACAAGCTTAAAAAAAATTAAGCAAAAAATTGTACCAAACAAATACTAAAAGTGTAGTCAGTCACCTAAACAAGTTCTAGGAGAAAAAAAAAAAAACAAAAAAACACCCAAAGTCCAGTGGAAGAACTATTTGAAGACCAAAAAGGGCTGGATCGTGAGTTTTTTTTTTCTTTTTTTAATATTTATGTGTAGACCAAAATTGTATTAACCCTCGAAATTAATTTTATTTTTACCTTACCCCTCCAATATTAAACAATTTTCGACTTCACCCATTCAACAAATTTCCTAGGTCTACGTTGCCAAGGACCAAAAGATACATGTAAAATATTTGTAGTCGAAAGGCAGTATGGCCCATGAAATATAAGTAACAAATTCGAATCAATTTCAGGCTTAGGTAACACATGTAGGTATAGATAATTGTGTATTTGTAGAATTGTGGCCCTAATCCTTCAAAACGAATTAATATATCCACTCTTTTTAACCTTTTATCATTTTATTTAGGTAATACTTTGAGTTTTTTTTTATTAATTTTTTTTACTAGTAAGAAATCTCAATCGTCTGATTGAATAAACTCTAATTGTATACATCAACTACCCAAACTTCAATTTTTGCATTATACACGCATCAAGCGCGAGGCAATCCATGCGATTAAAGATTATGATCTTACAAATAATAAATAACAATCCAATAATAAAATTTAAAAATGCTTATGATGTTATACAAATATTATAAGAATAATACAATACAAAATAGAAAAATTATCACCAATGTGATTGTAAAAAAAGAACACTCTTAATTATAATAATATTATTAACATATCATCTTATGAGTGTTATGCATTATTTTTTTAAAAAAATAATATTTTTCATATTAGAATTTATGAGTGAAGGTGCACAAGAATACTTGTAAAGGGGCAAGAATACTTATAAAGAGTACAAGTGGATTCCAAACTGGGGCCCAAAATTGGAGGGCAAAGGTGCTGGGTGAAACTGGGATCTAAAATTTCTTATCAATAATGATTAGAGCTTTGATTTGATTGATGTGTATATGTGTTGGGGTTGAGGGATCTCTCTTGAAACTCTACTCTTTTTACTGACGAGCTAGCTTGCATCATCTTTGTCCTTGCTTCTGGTAAAAAAATTATTATGAGGGCAATTTTGGTAATTCTGCAGTCTTGAGCCTTGACTGCATCATTATCTCCTTAGCCATACATCATCAGGAACATTTCGTGCACCGTGTGGATAAGGTCCTATCCCTTGTGCCTTCGACAATAATTGTGAATCCCACTGTTGCCCTCGTCCTCCCACATTTGTCTCGGAATGGTCGGTCCAATTGCCCTTGCGCGCATTCAAAATTCACTTGGAGGAAAGATCCGTATATGTCTCCGTAGTCAAAATTCACTTACGGTCAGCGACCATTCAAATAATAAATAAAATAATTTCGTACGACTGGTATATGTGTACGAGTCCAGAGAGTTACTCAGTCAAGAATTTAAATACGTAGCAAAAATAATTTTTTTTTTCAATAATCGTTTGGTGTACAAAATATCTTCGATGATTAGCAATTTTTTTAGCTGAATATGATTGTAAATTTTTTTTATGTTATTCTTATAAAAATTTCAAGAATACTACATGTGACAGTCAATTCAAAATACCCATAATAAGTAATAACAAGTTAATATCAAATAAGTCCAGAAAAAATTTATCTCAAGAAATTTACTTGGTAATCAAGGTCTAAGACTTTGGTGATCTACTTACTTCGATGTTATTCTCAGGAGTTAAGCCTGAAATATCTTAGGTATTATCAATTTTTTGAGATCATTTTTAGAGACTTTGACTCTATAATTAATGATTTCAAATTTAGTCATGGCGAGCACAAGTTGACTAACACTTGATTATCAAATAAAAAAAAAAGGGTCCCAAAAAATAAAACTAAAAGCCCAATCCGGCATATAAAGCAAGGATATAAATGTTTCATAACTGCATATACTTTCTTATTGCCTTCCCAATCTCTCTCGCTTTGTTTATTTGGTCTTAAAAATTGCAGAAATTGTAAAAGTTAAAATCCCTTAGAGAGGCTTTTTACTTTTTTGGCTACTGTATAGTGTAGAAGTCCAAGGTAATCTATCACAAAAAAGAAAACCAAAAAAAAAAACCTAGAAGCTATTTTCTAAAAAGTCAGAAGTCGGACCTCACCTAATGTACCAAAGCCATTAGCCATAAGGAGAAGTTGCTTATAAAGTTTCCAAAGACTCGCTCGTTGACAAGTGATTGTCAAACAGCCTTTTCACTATCATGTAACCTGATTAAATGATTGTGGGTAGCTTAAATCCCATGCTCATGGTTCTTGATGAAGGTACTTGTAAGGCATAATTGTATAAAAGTGTGGGGTTGATATATTTATTTTTAATATTTTCAAATATTGTACTGTTTTTTCCATACATGTTTAAACTATGTCTTATAGACAAGATTTAGTATTTGCCTTTTCCTTGTGAGATGTAGAGCATCTAAATTGTAAATAAGTTATCTCCCACTTGAATCTCTTCCACTAGTTCAAACTGTATTTTCTTATGACAAATATGCCCTTGATGATTAGTGAAATAGTAGCAATCATCTTCCTAGATTGAACAGAAGGAAGAGACACTGAAAATCACTAAACTGATTTACTAAAGAAAGAATTTCCTAATTAATTGGTTTGTCTCTATTGATTCCAACACCGAAAATCAATTTTTAATAGAAAGCACTTTTTACTAGAGAACATGGAAAGTGTCATATAGTTGATTATGACTTGAGAGGCTCTGATTTTGTCATCTTATCCCTTTTGTTTAAAATAAAAAATAAAAAAAACATTAAAAATAAACTAACTAAATTATCAATGGAAGTGTAATTGACATTTAAATTAATTTTAAAATAAAGATTAGTTAATGAAAATCAAGGTAACTAGTTTATAGTGCTACTAATTAACGGCTTCCGAAAGCTTTGAATTCTGAAAAGAGAGTGTGGCAAGCGGTATCGATCTAAAATAGAAATTGAAAGTACCGGCTTCCAATCCGGGTTTTGTGTGCCTTTGAATTGGAAATTTAGACACCCGAAAGTGACCAAAAAGTCCCCATCGAACACTGACGCATGCCTCCTAGACTAATAACTATTATGTAAGGTATATAGAGAGTCATCCATTCCCTCATCGGTAGAGTAGTTAAATAGTTTATTTTCACCTTCTTATAAAATTAAGGCAGCACCTTGTGTCAAAAGTGGACTTATATCTCTTTAGAGGTTGGCCTGCTTTCGATTTGACAAGCCTAGAGTATAATTCTAATTAGGAATTGAGTTATAATTTTACTTAAAAATTACTCTATTTGCAGTAGCCTTATATATTTGGAGGCCCTCTGAGCTTGAGGTGAGGCCTTAAACTGAGAAGTTGAGCCACTGAGTTGACCCATTTCTTATATTCTTCAAAAGCTCCCTAGAGCCGAGAATGGCAAAAAATTTTTAAATCATGTTCCAAGTTTTTAACATTTAAATAAATTAATTTGACATTCGGTATATAATTTTTCCAAAATACTAAAAATAATCAACATGTTGAACAGAAATTCAAATCTAAATCTATTGCATATAATTATAAGTATGTGAGTACAATATTTGGAATTACTTGTTGTCCAATGACCATGATACCCCAAATCTTGGCTGAGAGGATTGAAGCTTCAACCTTCTCCTCACAATCTGGGAGTTTATAGTTCTGAATTTCTAATCGATCTTCGTCTCAAGTATACAGTAATGATTATGAGAAGAACACATTTGTCTCCGATTCATGATTGAAGTCTTACGATCCCTTGACAAATAACCTTTCGACAAGGCCAAAATTCCTCAGGTGCAAGACAAGATGAGAGAAGAAAAGGATGGGTATGGTGTCAAGACAAATGTTTCTTTCGATTCCAAGAGAGCCGTTGTTAAAGCAGACTCATTAGCTGATGCTCACTGATGATGTAGCAATTTCGTGGTGGCTTGTCTTCAGATCCGGAGTAAACTGCCCTCTAGTCGGCTGGTGATCTCCTGCACTAAACCCACTGGTGTGATGGGAGCCAAAGGCCCTCCGATGTTCAAGTTAGATTCAACGGGATCAAAGTGTTGGAGAGGGAAAGATGTCTTAGGGCCTCTCTTTCAGGGTTGTGTGTTTGCTTCTGTCCTTGCTGGGCTGCATCATTCTCCCCTTGTTCAGTCTCGACCAGCCACATAACGACTGAGCCTTCCTCGTTTGATCAAATCCTCGATCTATTGTTTCAGATCGATACAGTCCTCCGTGTCATGGTCATGATCACGGTGGAACTGACAGTATCTCCTTTTGTTCCTCATGCTAGTGGGCGTCTTCAGAGGCTCGGGCCATTTTAGGTTCAGGTCGTCTTTGATCTCCATCAGGTCCTTCAACTTCGTCGTGAGTGGGGTGAACGTCCGATCCAGACCGCGGTAGTGCTAGCGTCTCTCTTCGCCTCGGCTCCTCGCCCAGTTGCTGGTTCTGCTCGCCTTTGTCTCCCTCTCATCATTTGAGGTTCTGCTCGATCTCTTCTTTTCCGTGCGCGAGCCACTCCCTTTGTCATTATCACGCCTGGCGCTTATGGCATCTTCCGTATTCATGTGCTTCTGAGCACTAAGCATCAATTTAGCCATATCCTCGGGCGGCCTCTTCGATAAGGAGAAGAGGAGCTTCCCACTTCTCAAGCCGCTCATGAAAGCCGTGACGGCCACCTTGTCGTCCGCGTTGTCCACAGCCAAAGTCTCCTGGTTGAACCTTCCCACATACTCTCGCAACGTCTCCTCCTTCTTCTGCCTTACTGTCAGTAAGTACGCCGTGGGCCTCCTTTGCCGCTGGGCTCCGATGTAGTGGCTCACAAAGAGCTTGCAAAGTTCCTTGAAGGTGGAGACCGTCGCTGATTTGATTTTGTTGAACCAGGTTCGTGTCGAACCCTTTAACGTGACGGGGAATGCTCTGCATATGATCTCGTCTGGTACTGCCTGCAGGTGCTTGAGCGCCCTGAAAGTCTCCAAGTGGTCCACTGAGTCCTTAGATCCGTCGAACGCATCCATTGTCAGCATTTTGAACTTGGGGGGGGAGCGGGTAATCTATCACCTTCTGTATGAATGGAGAAGCCGTTCGTCCAATAAGGGTGTCCACGATGTTTGGAGCTTTACCTTCCATCGCGGCTAAAACTCCTGTCATCTGAGCTTGCATGGCCCTCAATTGCTCGTCCCAAGCATGGGAGCTCTCCCGCTTGTCGCCTACCGTCTCCGTCCTCGACGGGATGGCATGGCTCGTTTGTGCTTCTTCGATGTGGGGCTCATGGCGGAGGAAAGGGTCCTCAACCCGTCCTCCATTGCCGTTCTCGTTACCGTTGGGGGGAATGAATGGATCCTTGTTGACTTCTTGCTCCTCTTGTTCTTCTGCTGGTGGGTTGGGCTACGGTGGAATCTCTACTGGAGGAACTGGGGTTCGTTGGAGCAACTCTGCATTTTGATGGACCAACTGTTGCATGCTAGCTATCATGTCAGCCACCGTCTTCTCCAAGGCGACTATCTTCTTTGCGCTGGTGTCAGCCATCGAGTTTCCTTCTGGGAGGGTGTTAATCCCAGACCTAGTCAAGACCATGAAATGCCACGAGGATAGTCGTTCCCACAGACGGCGCCAGCTGATGATGCAGCAATCATGTGGTGGCTTGCCCCCAGGTTCGGGATAAACTACCCTCTAGCCGGCTGGTGATCTCCTGCACTAAACCCATTGGTGTGATGGGAGCCAAAGGCCCTCCGGTGTTTAAGTTAGATTCAGCGGGATCAAAGTGTTGGAGAGGGAAAGATTTCTTAGGGCCTCTCTTTCAGGATTGTGTGTTTGCGTACCTTAGAAGGGGCTGAGCTTTTCCCCTCATATGCTTGCATGGGGGTGGTAGGTGGTCTCTCCACGTGGCGGCCTTTGGTTGGAGGGTCAGAGTGGTGTCAAAATACTCGAGTGGGTCATTCCTACACTCCAAGGTGGTGTGTGTCAAAGCGGTATCAGAGGAGTGGAGGGTAGTTGCAAGTACACGCCACGCCCACGCCTCTGATACATGCCAAGGCGGCCGGTGTTAGAAGTGGGCCTTATTGACACGGTCGGGCGCCGACCCGACCGGTGGACCGTTGCGGGCATCCGTTCGACTCGGGAGGTCGGAACAAACAGTTGGAGAGACCTGGTCGGGAGACGACCCGGTGACATGGGCAATGCGTCGTCCAGCAAGTGCCGGTCGGCTAATAACATGGTCTCTGGTCCGGTCGGGAAACCATCATCACCACTCACATATGCTCCATTCCTAAAAAGTGGCACAGAAAGAAAACTGCGCAGGGTGAAGATATTTGTGACACAGAATTGGAGAAAAAGGAGAGGAGGGTTCTGTTGTATTTCAGTAGGAAGAAACTGCCGAAACTAAAGATGCTAATGATCAAAACTAGGAATGTACAGGGGAGGGTCTGATGTATTGAATGTCATTGAAATTGCAGACGGGTCTGAACCTTTTTCAAGATTACTGAATACCCTCTCTGACTGGTTAGACAATCCTGCTTTTGAAGATGAGTTGCATGGTGATTTTGAGTTTTAAGGATGAACAAATGAAAGATTGAGGATAAAATTGAAACAAGCAAAGGAATTTCATTTGAGAGAGGTGGAAAAGAGGTTGTTGAGAACAAATGAAGACAGTTGAAGGTATTACTGAAAAATGCAGTTGGTGAAACTGTCATGCCAGAAGAGCTGGAGAATGAGAATACATAAGTTGTGATCAATCCTCAAGGAGAGAGGAATTCAGTTGAGTTCACTATTGATAGAATATATGATTTATTCATAGATTAGAATATATAGTTTTCTTATAGGTTTAGTTTTTTATTTTTCATTATTTATTCACCACTCCTCTTTGGCTGACATATAAAGGCTTTCTCAATGTAATAGATCATATTATTACTTCAATATAACAATACAATGCATGAAGATACAAAGTTTCTTTTTTCTCTCTGGGGTTATTATTCTCTTTCTCTATCTCTCTTATATTATCATAATAGAGTATTGGAGGCATCGATATATGGCACCAACCTCACACAATTCCATCTTATCGTCACCCCATCACACGTCGCAAACTCAAGCCATTGCAACCCTTCCTCATTGTTCACTAATTGCCAACGCAATCCATCAGCAACGTAGCTACTGGTCTACTGCCCTTTCCATCACCTTCTTTAAGCCAAAGGTCCAAAAATGAGTACCCTATTATTTACTCTATCAAAATAGTCCAGCAAAATCCATTACCATTCTGCCTCATCAGTACTCCCTGTCGGCACCGCCCCTCATCCTTTTCTTCGTCTCTTCGGATGAGACTTCGCTTTTTTTGCCAAAATCCCTGTTCCTCTTTTCCCTTTCCCCTTTCCCCTTTCCCCTTTCGCACCCACTTGTCAAGCATCTCACCAAAGCAGACTTAATTTTGCACTCAACACCTTGTTGAGCGTTGTCGACCCATCACATTGATCTATATTGAAAAACGCCATTATAGGTATTTTGTAGTGGCACTTTTGGCTGCCACTAAACAAAGATTTTATTGTAGTGCCTTTGTTCTCTTTACAAAATCAAATAAGAAAGGAAAACTAATTTTTTTTATTTTTCTCTTTTTTCTCCTTTTCCTTTTCTTCCCTCTCCCACGTTCCAAACAGGCCATAAGCGTTTTTTTTAAATGTAGTGAGGAATCTGAAATGGGTACCGAGGCAAAGCAGGTGGTGGGGTTTACTTTTTTTTTTTTTTCCCCTTTCTATCCCATGTGTCAGTTTCTTTATTTTTTGGAGGAATATAAGAACACTATATATTATTAGAGCACTTCCAACACTATTATCTAAAATATATTAAAAAATAAAAATCTCTATTATAGCTAGTAACGTTGCAATATGTTCTCTAATAATCTGGTCAATTGAGAGTTCATCAAATGCTGACTTATGAAGTTAGATTCCAATATGGGCATCCTACATCGCTAACAGTGATACATTCGTCCTACATTGATTCATATATAACATATATGGTTCTAACTATAAATGCGTTATTTCCACCTCGGTTGAGTAGTCAAATAGTTTACTATTGCCTTATTATAAAAATAAGACAAAATCTTGTACACAAATTGGGCTTAAATCTTTTTAGAGGTGAATCTGTTTCCGGTCTAACAAGCTTAAAGCATGTCTCCAACTAGGGCCAGAATTATAGCTTCTTTTAAAAGGTTATTCTATTTAAAGTGACCTTATATGTTTGCAGGCCCTTTGGACTTGAGATCTTAGACTGAAAAGTTGAGTGAAGGAGTTGCCCATCTCGCATCTTCTAAAAGCCCCAAGAGCTGAGAATGGCCGAAATTTTTTAAATCAAGTTCAAAATTTTAATATTTATATCTAAGAAAAAAAATGAACAAAATTGAGAACAAAAAAAAGTATGGTCTAGATCTTTACCCCACATTGCTAACATGCTTCTTAGACTAACTACTATGTAAGGTATATGGAGAGTCATCCATTTGCACATCGGCAGAGTGGTTAAATAGTTTATTATCACTTTGTTATTATAAAATTAAAGCAGCACCTCTTAGAGTAAACTATGAATACGGCTGTTATTTTTATATATTCTATGCTTATAAAATTTCAAGTACACTTTAGGTGACTAAGTCAATCGAAATACCCCTAATAATAAGTAATAACAAGTTAATATCAAATAAGTCCAAATATTCAAACTAAAAGCCCAATCCGGCATGAGATGCAAGGTTATAAATGTGTAAGTCATGACTTGATATACTTTTTTATTGCCTTCCCAATCTCTCTCTCGCTTTGTCTATTTGGTCTTAAAAATTGAAGAAATTTTAGAAGCTAAAATCCCTTAAGAGACCCTTTTTACTTTTTTTTGGCTATCTGCACTCTGCAGAAGTGTAAGGTAATCTATCACCAAAAAAAATAAAATCCTAGAAGCTATTTCCTAAAAATGCAGAAGTTGCACCGAATGTAACTTGATTAACATCATTGTGTTTAGCTCAAATCCCATGCTAAAAGGTTCTTGATTAAGGAACATGCTAAGCATATATTATTCGATAGTACAAAGTGTTGGATACTCGTTTTTGTTTTTTATAATTTTAAATATTGTACAACTCTTTTTATATATGTTTAAACTATGTCTTAATGACAATATTTTAGTATTTGCCTTTTCCTAGTGAGATGTAGTGCATTCAAATTGTAAAGAAGTTATGTGCCATTTGAATCCATTCCACAAGTTCAAATTGCATTTTTTTATGACAAATATGCCCTTGATGATTAGTGAAAAAGCAACAATCGCCTTCCCAATTTATTGAAAATCACTAAACATGATATTGAAGAAGGGATTTGCCTAATCAACTGGTATGTCTCTGCTAATTCCAACACTAAAAATCAATTTTTAATAGGAAGCTCTTTGTACTAGAGAACATGGAAAGTGTCATGTGGTTGGTTGAGAGACTCTTGTTTTCGTCATCTTATCCTTTTTTTTTTTAAATTAATAAAAAAATTACATTAAAATAAACTAAATTATCAAAGAAAGTGTAATTGGCACTTAAACTGAAGTAAAAATCAAGGTTAGTTGATGAAAATCGAGGTGATTAACTTATAGTGATACTAATTAACAAATTCTGAAAGCTTTGAATTTTGAAAAGAGCGTGTGGCATGTGGTATTGATTCAAAAGAGAATTTGGAAGTAACGGCTACCAATCCGGGCTTTGTGTGCCTTTGGGTCGGAAATTTAAACATACGAAAGTGACCAAAAAGTCCCACTTTGACCATCTTGGAATGTGGCTTTCTATCATGAGAAGATGGACATTATCGGAATTAAAAATACTAATCACCAAGACTAAGGTTAGGAGGAAGGTCAGAGGCGTAGTGTAGGGGTCTACGATTCTACAACTGTGCTGGAAGAAAATGGGATGGCATGCTCATGTCATGTGCAAATGCACCGCCGCTGTTTAGTATAACTTAATGCTCAGTAAAATATTTTATTTTACCGACCTTTTTTTGTCTTGTTATCATGAAAATAAAAGCAAGAAAATAGAATAAAATTGCTACAAAGCATAACGCCTCGTTCATGAGTGAGAGAGAGAGAGAGAGAGAGAGATTTTGGCATTTTGAAACTGAATAAGCATTTTTATTTAATGTTGTGACGAAGCTGAAATGGGTAATGCGGCAAAACAGGTGGTGGGACTTTACTTCCCCACCTCTATCCTTCCTGTCAGTTTTTATTTTTATTTTTATTTTTGGAGGAATGTAGGGAAAATTATATATTATTATTTTTTTGGTTTGCGGTCCAGCTAATCTACACTTCAACTAATCTTCTTCCCGTTCTAGTAAAAGACAGGTTATCTATGTCGGGACTAGTATATTTATAACGAATAAATCTTTTAAGACTAACTCTTGCACTTAGCAAGACTCAAACATCTCTACATTTCTAAAGGTAGATTTCAAATATTGGAATCCCACATTGCTAATAGTGATGCATGTTTCTTCCAATAATTCTTCTACAAGGTATACGGATAGTCATCTATTCTCATATTGACTGAGTGGTTAAATATTTACTATCGCCTTGTTTATAAAAATAAGGTAGTACCCTCAACACTAAGGCTGCGTTTGGTACAGCTTATGAGTTGGCTTTTTGATAAGCTTATAAGTAAAAAAGGCAACAAAAGTTAGTTTTTTTGCTTTTTTGTTTATTTTTATCTAAACTAATATAAAAAAAGCAAAAAAGCTATAAAAACTTAACTTTTTTACTAGCAAGCTTAAAAAAAGCTTGGCTTTTAAGCCGTACCAAACGGGAACTAAGTGGGCTTAAATCTTTTTAGAGGTAGGTCTGCTCCTGGTCTGACAAGCTTAGAGCATGGCTCCAATTAAGGCCTGAGTTATATCTTCACTTAAAAACTTACTCTATTTTAAATGACTTTGTATGTTTGGAAATCCTTTGAGCTCGAGACTTTAGACTGAGAAGTTGAATCAAGAAGTTGGCCATCTCTCGTGTGCACAAGTTTATATGTGGATCAGGTTTTAGTTTCTTTAGGAGAAAATGAAATGAATTCTTGATGACACCTAGAATCTTGGGTTTTCCATGATTTATGGCCGAATTGAAAAGAGAGTGTGGCATGTGGGGTACTGATCCAAAAGAGAATTTGAAGGTGACGGCTTTCAATTTGGGCTTTGGGTGCATTTGGATCGGAAATCTAAACGTATGAAAGTGACCAAAAAGTCCCACTTTGAGAAGATGGACATTATTGGAATTAGAAGTAAAACGGCAATTATGAAGACTAAAGGTTTTAGGAAGACGGAGAGGAGGAAGGTCAGAGGTGTAGTGTAGGGGATCTACAACTGTGTTGACGAAAATGGGTTTGTTTAATCTAACTTATTTGATATAGAATAGTTTTATTTTACCAACCTCTTTGTCTTCTTGTCCTTTTTAAATTTTGTTTTTCGGAGTTGAACTCAAGTAAAGACTATCGTGAAAATAAAAGCAAGAAAATTGCTGCATAGCGTTGTCTTGAACCCAAAACTATGAGCGTAGAAAAAAAAAATAAAAGTTCCTATCAACGGGAACAAACCCATTTTATTTGCTCGTGTCAATTTCTATGTAGATTAAAAGGTTAATTTGCTCGACTATTTTCTTGTTTGACTTGGTAGATCATGGAAAAGAGGGAAAAGAAAAGTAGGTTAAGAAAATGAAATGAAATAAACTAAATTCTTTTATTTTTCTCTGATTGAGGTAGAAAAAAAAACATAGATTTTTGTTTTAAAAAAAAATTCTTTTTGTAAAGCATGCATACTGACCTTTGCATGTGCTACATGGAAAATAGAATTTCCAATGACTGAAGAATTAGCATTCACAACCTCAGCACCTTCTTCATGAATTTATATGAATAATCTCGGAAAATATGAACTTATTATCTTGGCCACTTATCAGAACAACATCCAGAGCGGGACGCATCTTGCGAACCTCGATCTGAGGTGATCTAAAGCCCGACACGAATTCACCGGTGGTACTGCATATATGTGATCTCTTTCTACCTAATAAGTTATGCTTCTTCTCTATGGATTTTTCCAACTTCATCTCCAAGCTTTTTATGTATTTCACAGCTTCATCTATTTGATCAGGTAGTGGTAGTGCCTCCTGCAAACCAAACAATTTTCCAATTAATCCGTAAAAATTATGCATGCATTTTCCAAATAAATAGACACCATACACATCACACCTTAGATTTTACGGCAAATAATATTTTCCCATAGAGTTCTTCAAATGGTAACTAGTAAAGGTAGATTTCAAGGATAGGAATCCCGCATCGCTAATAGTGATGCATGCTTCTTACAATAACTCTTCTATAAGTCATATGAATAGTTATCTATTCCCACATTGGTTGAGTAGTTAAATATTTACTATCGTCTTGCCTATAAAACTAAGGTAGTATCATCAACATTAATTGGGCTTAAATCCTTTTAGAGGTGGGTCTGCTCCCGGTCTGACAAGTTTGGAGCATGCCTCCAATTAGGGGTTGAGTTATAGCTTCACTTAAAAACTTACTCTATTTGAAGTGGCCCTGTATGTTTGGAGGCCCTCTGGGCTTGATGCCTTAGACTGTGAAGTTGAGCCAAGGAGTTGGCCCATCTCTCATCCTCTAAAAGCCTCGAGAGCCGAGAATGGCCAAAATTTTTTAAATCTAAGTTCAAAATTTAATATCCTTTAATAAATTAATTTTATATTCATTATTACTAAATTTTAAAATTGTGATCAAAATGGTAAACAAAAATTTCGATTCTATATTTTCATGGTTAATTAAATAGTTTTGTTGTAAAATTAAACTATCTTTAAGTTTTGGAATTGCTAACATACTCTGTTTGTTAGTCTGCAGATTTGCCTGAAGTGTACATCAATTTGACCAAGTCCTTGAATTGGATGCTTATTCTTATAATATTTATAAATTTAATTGGGTAAAACAACTAAAATGTGATGTCTTTGCCCAATATTTGTTTATGTTTTGTTACTCAGTTTTGCTCAATCTTCTCAACCTTTTTTTTTTTTTTTGTCTTTTGGTTTTCCTTTGTTTTCTCAGCAAGCAAGCACATTGCAGACGAGTCTAACGATGATGGTGAGCAGAACAATTTTGTTTCCAATTCATCATCGAAGCCTTACGACCCCTTTGACAAATTTACCTTTCGCAAATGCCAAAATTCCTCTGGTGCAAGCCAAAGATGAGATATCTGTGATCTTGAGTTGGATAAAGCTGAGGAGGTTTCTAAAGAGTGGCAGAGAACGAAAACTGCAAAGGGTGCATATGTTTTTGCAACGCGGAATCGGAGAAAAAAAGATGAGGGTTCTATTGGGTTTTAGCAAGAAGAAAATACAATGGACGGTTTTGATGAATATGTTAATTATCAGAACTCAGAAAATATAAGGGACGGTTTTGATGAATTGAAGGGCATTGAAATTGCAGAAATGTCTGAATCTTTTCAAGAAAAGGAGAAAAAGAATTTTCACATTCTGCAAAAAATGGACTCAATTCGATTCCAATTTCATGAAAGTCCCTTGTAGGTGAAGATCTTCGAGTTTATTCCCAAATTTAGTTGGTTTCTAAATTTAATTACCAAATTCAAGTAGCTTTGGACTTATTACCAAACTCAAGTTACTTAAAGAAGTTGTGTCTTTAAAAATAAATTACTATATAAGTCTAGAACAAGTTTTAAACCATGAAGATAGCTTCAAGCTTGAAGTCATATTTTAAAGGCACAAATTTTGGCCTGAAGTTATGTTTTTAAGTTGTTAAAAACATAACTTCATGAGTTACTTGGATCCGGTAAATAAATTTAAAACTATATGAATTTATAATAAAGTTAAAAAAAACACTGGATCTGTCATAAGTTCGAAGATCATCCCTCCTTCCAGGCTTCCACTGGAAGGTTTCTTGGCTGCGGCACAAAATTTGAAAGTCTCTGGTACCCACAACCCATAACATATTAAGGCATCACAGTAAAAATGATAACTGTTTTTAACTTCTTTCTGGACAAATACATAACGACAATAAAGACCTCAAAAACTAGGAACAATATTCAGACATAGAATATAATAGTTTGGTATGTACATCTCTCTCTCTCTCTCTCTCTTGCGCAATTTATCTACAACAATTTATTCACTCAACTATTCTACATTACATATCATAACGAATTTGTTTTTCACTAAACTCATGTAGATTGGCAAATCTAACATCCCAAATTCTTTTGTATAGGCATTAGGGTGGGCCTGTAATTACTTAAAAAACTGCCTCTTCTATTTGTTGAAAAAGATGAGGGTAATAATCAACCTCTGGGGAAGCCTTCTTTAACATTCTAGTGATTTGGCAGGTGTGAAGAATCACATTTCAGTTCATATACTATAGCCTTCCTAAATCTGAACTTATCAGTTGATGCATTTTGATTCTCCTGTTTATAAAATTATCAGTCCATACATGTTAGTAAGGATAGCAAGAATGATAAATTGATAGCATACAAAATCAAAGCAATTGTTAAAATAATGACACTTACCAACAATCACAAGCCACGTCTTCATGTCATAATTAATTATGTTACATGACTTAATTTGATATAACTTCTGCTATTATAAGGCTAAGCCAGATGCCACATTCCTTAAGTAACTTCACAATATTATAGGTCATCCCCTAAATCACTTGGGAAGAGTTAGTATAATCAATTTATCTTGAAATATAGAAGTGGGTAGTCTTATTTTTATTTTCCCCCCGTTTCTTTAAAATCAATTTTCTAGGATTGCATCCCATGTCCAAGCAATTACACCCATGAATGAAATGATTCTAAACTCCAAAGACCACCCATGAATACTACACTTTTCTTACAACAGAGACATCTCATTCTTACTAAAATCCGAGAGTCAAAATACTCTAGTTTGGAAGAATACTTAGGATGCTCGGTGTTATGGTCAGCTTCTTCGCGCTCCATGACAGCTTAAATTTATGCCAAACTTGTGCCCAAGGGTTGCCTAAACTTTGTCCAAACCAAGCCCAAGACAACTCCTTTGGTGCGTCAAGGATGGCTCAAAAATGCAGCCAGGTGGGGAGCCAATTAACCTCACTTTAGCCTATGTCAATGGCATGGGTGAGGGGCGAGATAACCTCACCAGCATTCAACCATGTCACGAGGTGGACTTCAAGGCAGGGCCCATGCCCTCATTTTCTGGACTCGTGCCAACCCAGACTCATTTGTACATATTATATAGAGCTTAAGAGTGTAAGTTTGGTGTCAGATGCATGTGTAGATTTTTCCTTGTTAAGGGGTGCGGCATCCAAGTTAGTAGTTTCTTAGCCCTATCGAGGAGACGTGTTGTAATTTTTTCGAAGGGTTAAAAAATTAGTTTAAGGTCATATATAAATGTATGTGAAAGGGTTTTGCCAAATTCCTTGTAGATATTTTTATAGACCCATTATGACTCCTTGTGGGGGTGTCATGTTTTGTGGTATCAGTTTTGAAATGGTTTAAAATGCTATATTAAGGAGGGGGTATGCTCCTACCACCCTCTACCCCACAACTTCTTGTATGGTTAGAGGCATGTCTTGTACATATGTGAGCTATGTAATAATGCTTTTATCAATGAAATATATTTATTACTTCCACCCATTCTCCAAAGGAGGTTACTTGACGGTTGGCCATTAACGCTCAATTCTAGCTTTCAAATGAGATGATTCGGGTTTAGCTAGCTTGTCAGACGGACTTGGCAAGTGCTGCACGGGCCACATTTGTGGCTGCCAAGCTCACAAAATATCGAACCGTGACACTCAGCATCTAAATTGGTCGTACCCTCCTCACGTACTATATTTCCTTATCAATATCGGCATTATATGAATTCCACTATTATAACAAATGATTGTATTTTTGAACTTCATAGAAATAAATAAAAAAAAAAACTACGTTAGGCCATAAGGTATAAACTAATTAATTTTAAGAATAATTATTAATTAATGAATTACTACAACCTCATATGTCATATGATAATGTTACCAAACACCACATAATTATTAATAAGGGTGTGCTTGATTCTCATGAAAGAGAAATAAAAAGAAAGGGAGGGAGAAATGGGAGGAAAAATTGACATCTTTTCCTGTTTGATTTAAAAAAAATAGAAAAAAAACTAATTTTTTACGCTACAAATCAAACAAAGGAAAAAAAGAGTTCTTTTTATTTCTCCTCTATCCTCAAGTATGAAACACATCCGACAAGTAAGGCATCCAGTTAGCGATGCATGCGTTATAGAAGTTAAAAAGTTTACTATCGCCTCCCTATGATAATAAGGCAGCACCCTCAACACTAGTTGGGCTTCAATCTTTTTAAAGATGGGTCTGCACTAGGTCTGACAGGCCTGGAGCATGCCTATAATTAGGGACTGAGTTATAACTTCACTTAAAAGCTTACTCTATTTGAAGTGGCCTTGTATGTTTGGAAGCCCTCTGAGCTTGAGGTCTTAGATTGAGAAGTTGAGCCAATGAGTTGACCTTTTTTTCATCCTTTTAAAGTCTCGAGAGTCGAGAATGGCCAAAATTTTTTTAAATCAAGTTCAAATCTTAAATATTTAGATCAATTTCAAATTTGGTATACAATTATTCCAAAATTGAAAAACGAAAAAAAGTAAACAAAAATTTCAAATCTGTATCTGTTTTCTTTATATTTTATTGTAAAATTAATAGAACATGAGAATTTGTTGAATTACAAACCATTTTATCTGTTTTGAGAATACGTAGTTTGATTAAGTTCTTGAATTGGATGTTTATTATCCGTAGTACTATTTATACGTTTAATGGGGTAAAACAACTAAAATGCTGTCTTTGCTCAATATTTGTTTGCTGCACAAGTTTAAGGGAGTTATATCTCATTTTTTAAGCATTTGCCTTCTGAGTATATTCCACAAGTTCTACATTTTTTATGACAAATATGCCCTTGATAATTAGTGAAATAGCAGTACCTTTCTACTTTGAACAGAAGGAAGAGACATTGAAAATCTCTAAACATGAAAGATTAAAGAATAGTTTAAATATTTAATGTTGTGAGGAATCTGAAATGGGTAATGAAGCAAAACATGTGGTGGGACTTTACTTCCCCACCCCCCCATGTGTCAGTTATTTATTTATTTATTTATTTTTGAAGGAATATAGAGAAAATTATACATTATTATTTTTTTGGTTGTTCGGGCTAGCTTATATACACTTCAATTAATCTTCTCCGTGCTCCAGTCAAAGAAAAGTCATTCATGTTCGGATAAGCATATTTATAACGAATAAATCTCTTGGGGCCAACTCTTGCACTTAGCAAAAGTTAAATTCTTGACCTTTCTTTATAAGATTAAGGGTGTTTTTGATTCTCATGGAAGGGAAATGAAAAGGAAGGGTGGGAGAAATGGGTGAAAAAATTGATGTCTTTTCAAAAAAAAAAAATTAAAATTAAAAAAAAACTAATTTTTCACACTATAAATCAAACAAAAGAAAGGAAAAATCCTTTCCATTTCTCTTCTTTCCTCAAGTATCAAACACACCATAAAAGTCCAAGGCATCTCACATCACTAGCAGTGATGCATGCGTCTTACATTTACTACTATATAAGATATATGGGGAGTTATCCATTACCACATCATCAGAGTAGTTAAAAAGTTTACTATCATTTCCTTATAACAATAAGGCAGTACTTTCAGTATTATTTGGGCTTAAATCTTTTTAGAGATAGGTCTCGATTTGGTCTGACAGTACTGGAGTATGCATTTAATTAGGGGCTGTGTTATAGATTCGCTTGAAAATTTACTTTATGAGAAGTAGCCTCATATGTTTACAGGCCCTCTAACTTGAGGCTTTAAATTGATAAATTGAGCCCAAAAGTTAACTATTTTCTCATTCTTTTAAAGCCTTGAGAGCCGAGAATGGCCAAAATTTTTTAAATCAAGTTCAAATTTTAAATATTTATATTAATTTTAAATTTGGTATACAATTATTTCAAAATTGTAAAACGAAAAAAAGGTAAACAAAAATTTGAAATCTATATCTGTTCCCTTTATATTTTATTGTAAAATTAATAGAACATGAGAATTTGTTGAATTAGAAACATGGTATCTGTTTTGGAAATACGTAGTTTGATCATGTCCTTGAATTGGAAATACGTTTAATTGGGTAAAACAACAAAAATGTCGTCTTTGCTCAATATTTGTTTACTGTTTTAACTACTCTGTTTTGCTTAATCTTTAACCTTTTTCTTCTGTTTTCCTTTTGTTTTCTCAGCAAGCAAGCATTGCAGAACCTGCAGGCTCCGAGACTGCTGCTCCAATAACGAAAATCTTGGGTGAAAGGAATGAAGCTTCAACTTTTCCGATATCTAATCACCATTATACCCCAAATCTTGATCACCTATGAATCTGGCAGTCGATAGTTCTGATCGATCTTCGTCCCGGGTTATTCCTGTGTATACAGAAGGGTGTCTTGAGTCTGATAATGGGCAAAACACTTTGACCATTTATTTGCTTGGACGGTAGCATTGTACAAGTTTAAGGGAGTTATGTCTCATTTTTTAAGTATTTGCCTTCTGAGTATATTCCACAAGTTCTGCATTTTCTTATGACAAAAATGCCATTGATAATTAGTGAAACAGCAGTATCTTCCTACTTTGAACAGAAGGAAGAGACATTGAAAATCTCTAAACATGATACATTAAAGAATGAATTTACCTAATGAATTGGTATGTCTCTGTGGATTCCTACATTGAAAATTAATTTTTAATAGGAACCTCACCTTAGTAGAGAACATGGGAGGTGTTATGTGGTTGGTTGAGCGGCTTGCTTTTGTCATCACATCCTCTTTCTTTTTAAAAAAATTTATTAAAATAATTACATTAAAAGTACACTAACTAAAATATCAAAGAAAGTGTTATTAAGCCTTAATTAATGTAAAAATCAAGGGTAGTTAATGAAAATCGAGGTGATTACTTTATAGTACTGCTAACTACTTTCATAAGCTTTGAATTTTGAAAAGAGTGTGACATTTGGTATTGATCCAAAAGAGAATTTGAAAGTAACGGATTCTTCCGGGCTTTCTATTCCTTTGGATCCGAAATTCAAACATACAGAAAGTGACCAAAAAGTCCCATTTTGACTATCTTGAGATGTCGCTTTCTATCTTGCGAAGATGGACATTATTGGAATTATAAGCAAAAAACTAATCACAAAGACTAAAAAGGTTTTGGGAAGAGGGGAAGGAAGAAGTTGAGGGAGGTAGTGTAGGGGGTTTACAATGTGCAATGCACTACTGCTGTTTAATATAAACTTATTGCTCAAAAAAATAGTTTATTTTACCTACCTTTTTATCTGGGTTGGCATTTTTGAATTTTTCTTTTCGGAGTTGAATTCAAGTAAAAGGACTATCATGTAAATAAAAGCAAGAAAATAGAAGAAAATTGCTGTGGAGCATGCTCTGTCTCTTTCATGGAATGGTGACTTACAAAGGAAGATTTAAAGATGGGCATCCCACATCGCTAACATTGTTGCATGTGTCTTACATCAACTCATATACAATGCATATCTATTCCCACATTGGCTTAGTCAAATAGGGTTTACTATAGCCTTGTTATAAAAATAAGACAGTACCCTCAATGCTAAGTAGGCTTAAATCTCTTTAAAGGTGGGTCTCCTTTCGGTTTGACGAACTTGGAGTGTGCCTTCAATTAGGGCTTGAGTTATATCTTTATTGAGAAGTTGAGTCAAGAAATAAGACACATCTCTCATCCTGAGCCAAGAAATTAGCACTTCTCTCATCCTCTAAATTACTTGGGAGAGTCGAGAATGGCAAAATTTTTTAAATCAAGTTGAAGTTTCGAATAACAATTATTCTAAATTTCAAAAATAATGAACAAAATAGTCATTAATGTTTTTATTATAAATTAAAAAAATACTATCCGCTGTTAGAAACGAAGCATTCCTGTAAGTCTGCCGATTAATTTAAGTCCTTGAATTGGATGGCTTATTCAAATACTTTTTGTGACGTCTTTGCTCAATATTTGTGTACTGTTTTTAAGTACTCAGTTATTGCATTATCTTGTGACCTTTTTCTTTTGTTTTCCTTTGTTTTCTCTGCAAGCAAGGAAGCATGCCAGAGCCAGCAGGCTCGAAGACTGCTTGCTGCTCCAATAACGAAAATCTTGGGGGTGAGGAAATGAAGCTTCAACTTTTCTCCGACACCAGATCACCATGATAACCCAAATCTTGATCTCCTGTTAATTTGGGAGTTGATAGTTCTGATCGATCTTCGTCTCGGGTGATGCCTGTATACAATAGGCTGTCCGAGTCTAATAAATATGAGCAGAACACTTTTGTTTCCGATTCCTCATCGAAGCCTTACGATCCCTCTACAAATTACCTTTCGATAAGGCCAAAATTCCTCAGGTACAAGCCAAACATGCGCACTGCGATCTATATGCACCAATAAAACGAGACAAGAGAAGAAAAGGATGGGTATGGTGTCAAGACAAGTGTTGCCTCCAATTCCCAGTGACCCATTGTTAAAGCAGACTTATTATTAGTTAAAAAAAGGGGGAGTTCTGTTGGTGCAAGAAACTTTACGGAGTGAAGACGTTAATGATCAGAATTGGAAAATACAAGGGAGAGTCTGATGAATTGAAGGGCATTGAAACTGCATAAAAGTCTGAATCCACTGTGACTGGTCAGACCATCATGCTTCTGAAGATGAGTTGCATGGTGATTTGAGTTTCAACGATGAACAAATGGAAGATTGAGGATAAAATTGAAACAAGCAATGGAATTTTAGCTGAGAAAGCTTGAAAAGAAGTGGTTGAGAACAAAATGAAGAGAGTTGAAGGTATTACTGAAGATTGTAAATGGTGAAACTGTCATGCAAGAAGGGCTGGACAATAAAAATACAGGAGCTGGTACTATCAATCCCCGAGGAGAGGTGAATTCAGTTGAGTTCACTATCAAACACCCAAAATCTTAGTTGATTCTAGGGACAATCATTATAAATTTTCGTATGTTTCGTGATCATGGCAGCTTTCAGTTTTGGGATTTCATTTGAGGAACAATAAAGCCTCTATGAAAAACAGTTTCTAAAACTTCGAAGCCAGGAAATATATTCAGAAACAGAATAAAATGGTTTGTTATGTGCCTCTCTCTCCCTCTCTCTCCTGCCGCCGCAAGTTATCTACAACAATTTCTTCACTCAACTGTTCTACAATATATATCACAAAGATTATTTTTTTACAAAACTTGATGCAGATTGGCATATTTAATATTCCAAGTTATTTTGCACAAGAATCAGAGGGGGCCTGCTACTACTTAAAAAACTGTCTCTTCTACTTGGAAAAGATGAGGATAATAAGGAACCTTTGGAAGCTTTCTTTGATATACTAGGCTTATGGAGAGTAGGAGTCTAAGCCTCCTCCATTCCTCTTGGATGCCTTCATTTTCCTTCTGTAAGGGATTTCTTTCTTTGGAAGGTCTGGTATGCTTGTCACCCTTAGACCTTGACAGAGATGTAAAAGACTCAGACTTGCCCTGGTAGAACTTAGAAAGTCTCCTCCTGCAAGGATTCCAAAGTTATATTTAGTATATAAAACTACAACTTGGTAACAAGGTTTGATGCCTCATATCCAGCTGTATGTTGTATAACTAAGAATCTAAGGAAATACTTACATAAGAGTTGGGAAACTTTTTTTGTGAAGAAAGTATTCTGCAAAGCTCTCTAAGATAATTCTTTTGATAGTATCGTTCCTGGAAACTTACTTGATGGGTAGCTGGGCCATGAGCTCTGATAATTCCCTTTGCTTAACTAGAGATGGATGGCATGGCACACTCACGTCATGTGCAATGCACTACTTTAATAAAATTTGTTGCTCAATAATATAGTTTATGTTACCGACCTTCTTGTTTGGTTGGTTTTTTGAATTTGAGTATACAAAATTGATAATAAAAATAGTGTGGTTAGATGGAAGTTATTCAATAAAAAACAATCTCTAATGATGGTTTTAATTACAAAAATATCATTGTCCCATTTGATAAAATTTTATATACAAATTTTGTGACAAAAATAACATTATTTTTAAAATTTACTTTTTGGAGTTGAACTCAAGTAGGGACTATCATGAAAATAATAAGCAAGAAGATTGCTGAAGAGCATGATGTCTTCTTCATGAAGAGAGAGAGAGAGAGAGAGAGAGAGAGAGAGAGAGAGAGAGAGAGAGAGCATGATGTTTTAGGAAGATGGGGGAGAGGAGGAAGGTCAGATGGGGGGTCGTGTGTAGGGGGTCTACAACTGTGCTGGAAAAAAATGGGTTGTTATAAACAAGAGATGGATGGCAACACTCATGTCATGTGAACCCAGTGCACTACTGCTGTTCGGGACGTGACATGGGTCGTGGGTTCAAGTCTTTCCTTTTTGGGCTAGGGTCGGAATTAAATTAATTAATTAATTTATTAATTAATTAAAATTTCTGATTTTGACCGAACAGATGTGACCGTTGACCGAACAGGTGTGTCCCTCTGGTAAGGGACTGTTTGGCTGCTGGTACTTGTTCGAACCAGTGTTTCGAACAGGCACCTGGGCTCTATAAATAGAGCAGCATTCTAGCATTCAGAACATTAAGAAAAAATTGTTGCATAGAACGAATTCCTTCTTCCTCCCGTATTTTCCTGAGAGAGTTCAGATCATCTGGTGAAGCCGCCGAGCAGTTTTTTTTGAAGTGTTGCCTTGCTGAGATCGTTTTTTTTGGGAGTCAGACGCCCATCATTGAGAACCAACTGAAAAGTAATGAAAATAAAACCAAGAAAAATAGAAAAAAATTGCTGCAGAGCATGATGTCTTGTTCACGGAAGAGAGACATATTTTGGGATTTTGAAACTAAGTCTATTTGGAACTTGGGAGAGGAAAGGAAAAATTTTTTAGTTTTTTTTATCTTCATTCTACCTAGGAGGAAAAATGCGGGAGAAAATACACACACTCTCTCTTTTTTCCTTCTATTTTTCTTATATTTTTTTTACAAAATCAAACAAGAAAGGAAAATTAATTTTTCTCTTTTCTGCCTTTTCCTTTCCTTCCCTGTCTCAAGTTCCAAACAGGCCATAAGCATTTTCCTGTAATGTAGTGAGGAATCTGAAATGGGTAATGAGGCAAAGCAAGTGGTGGGTTTTACATTTTTTTTTTTCCACTTTCTATCCCAGTTGTTCAGTTTCTTTATTTTTGGGAGAAATACAGCGAACACCATATATTATTACTTAGGGGAGGGTGGAACAGGTGCCGGTGTTTGAACGGGAAACTATGAGCCAGGAAAAAACAACATTCATATCAATTGGGACAACACATTTGCTCATGTGCCAATTGCTGCATAAATTAAAGTTTCTTTTACTGTGACATTTTTCTTTTTTTGGTTAAGTTGGTCAACTGAGAGTTCATCAAATGCTATTTTTTTTTTTTGGGGGGGGGCCTAACTTGGTCAACTGAGAGTTCCTTAAATGCTTGACTTATGAAGTAAGATTCCAATATGGGCATCTCACATCGCTAAGCATTCGTCTTACATTGACCACTATATAATGTATACTGCAAGCTTTAAATTCGTTCCTTCCACATTGGTTGAGTAGTCAAATAATTCACTATCGCCTTGCTATAAAAATAAGGTGGTACACTCAATATTAAGTGGGCTAAAATTTTTGTGGGTTCGCTCCCGGTTTGATAGGCCTGGAATATGTCACCAATTAGGAGCCCAATTATTGCTTCATTTAAAAGTTTACTCTCTATGAAGTGACTCTGTATGTTTTTGGAAGCCCTTTGAGCTTAAGGCTTAAGATTGAAAAGTTGATTTAAGGAGTGAGTTCATCTCTCATTCTTTAAAAGCCCTTAGAGTTGAGAATGACCAAAATTTTTTAAATTGAGTTCAAATTTTTAACATTTTGATCAATTTTAAATATTAAAAATAATCACCATGTTGAACAAAAATTAAAATCTAAATCTCTACCCTTTCACCTACCTCATTCTTATTGAATGAATATTTTTCTTTGCTTTGAAATAACTTGACATGTAACGAACTGCACTTAATCGTAACCTTTTCTTCGTCTTTGTATTTTTTTTTGTTCTTTGTTTTCTCAGCAAGCGAAGCATGCCAGCACCAGCTGGCTCCAATAAAGAAATATTTTTGGTGTCAAGACAAGTATTTCTTTCGATTCCCAGAGAGCCATTGTTAAAGCAGACTCATCGGCTGATGCTCATAGCTGGTGAAGATGTTTGTGACGCGAAATTGGAGGAAAAAAAAAACAGAGAAGGGTTCTGTTGGGTTTCACTGAAGACGCTAATGATCAAAACAAGAGAAATACAATGGAGAGTCTGATGAATTGAAGGGCATTGAAACAACTTTTCAAGATTACTAAATACTCTCTCTGGCTGATCAGACAATCGTGCTTCTGACGATGAGTTGCATGGTGATACGAGTTTTAAAGATGAACAAATGGAAGATTGAGGATAAAATTGAAACAAGCAAAAGAATTTCAGTTGAGGAAACTGGAAAAGAAGTGGTTGAAAACAAAATGAAGAAAAATGCAGATGGTAAAACTGTTTTGCCAGAAGGGCTGGACAGTGAAAATACAGAAGTTGATGCTATCAATCCTCAAGGAGAGATGAACTCAGTTGAGTTCACTATCAAACGCTCAAAATCTGAATTGATTCTGGCGGCAGTCTTTGGAATTTCCTGATCATGGCAGCTTCAGTTTTGGGATTTCATAAGAAGCGCAATAAAGCCTGTATGAGAACAGTTTCTAAAACTTGAAAGACTAGGAACTATATTCAGAAATGTAATATAATAGTCTATATTCAGAAACATAATGAAATTGTTTGTTATGTACATCTCTTTCTCTCTCCTGCTGCATATCTACAACAATTTATTCAGCCAACTCTTCACCTGTTCATGCAGATTGGCAAATCTAACATCCCAAGTTCTTTTGTACAGGTATCAGTGGGGGCCTGCAACTGTGCTGGAAGACTTAGGCTAGGAGGAAGGTCAGAGGCGTAGTGTAGGGGTCTACGATTCTACAACTGTGCTGGAAGAAAATGGGATGGCATATTCATGTCATGTGCAAATGCACTGCTGCTGTTTAGTATTACTTAATGCTCAGTAAAATATTTTATTTTACCAACTATTTTTGTCTTGTTATCATGAAAATAAAAGCAAGAAAGTAGAATAAAATTGCTGCAAAGCATAATGCCTCGTTCATGAGAGAGAGAGAGAGAGAGAGAGAGAGAGAGAGAGAGAGAGATTTTGGCATTTTGAAACTGAATAAGCGTTTTTATTTAATGTTGTGACGAAGCTGAAATGGGTAATGAGGCAAACAGGTGGTGGAACTTTACTTCCCCACCTCTATCCTTGTGTCAGTTTTTATTTTAATTTTTGGAGGAATATAGGGAAAATTATATATTATTATGTTTTTGGTTGTTCAGACTAACTAATCTACACTTTAACTAATCCTATTCCCGCTCTAATCAAAGACAGGTTATCTATGTCGGTATTAGTATATTTATAACGAATAAATCTCTTGAAACTAACTCTAGCACTTAGCAAAAGTCAAGCTTTTGACATTTTTAAAGGTAGATTTCAAGGATGGGAATCCCACATCGCTAATAGTGATGCATGCTTCTTACAATAACTTTTTCATAAGGCATTTGGATAGTCATTTATTCCCACATTGACTGAGTAGTTAAATATTTACTATTGCCTTGCCTATAAAAATAAGTTAGTACCCTCAACACTAAGTAGGCTTACATTTTTTTAGAGGTGGGTCTACTCCCGGTCTGATAAGCTTAGAGCATGCCTTCATTTAGGGGTTGAGTTATAGTTTCACTTAAAAGTTTACTCTATTTGAAGTGGCCCTGTATATTTGGAGGCCCTCTGGGCTTGAGGCCTTAGACTGAGAAGTTGAGCTAAGGAGTAGGCCCATCTCTCATCCTCTAAAAGCCTCAAGAGCCGAGAATGGCCGAAATTTTTTAAATCTAAGTTTAAAATTTTAATATCTCTTTATAAATTAATTTTATATTCATTATTACTAAATTTAAAAAATTATGATCAAAATGGTGAACAAAAATTTCGATTTTATATTTCCATGGTTAATTAAATAGTTTTGTTGTAAAATTAAAATATCTTTAAGTTTTGGAATTGCTAACATGCTCTGTTTGCAAGTCTGCAGATTTGTCTGAAGTGTACCTCAATTTGACCAAGTCCTCGAATTGGATGCTTATTCTTATAATATTTATAAATTTAATTGGGTAAAACAACTAAAATGTGATGTCTTTGCCCAATATTTGTTTATGTTTTGTTACTCAGTTTTGCTCAATCTTCTCAACCCATTTTTTTCTTTTTTTTTTTGTCTTTTGGTTTTCCTTTGCTTTCTCAGCAAGCAAGCACATTGCAGACGAGTCTAACGATGATGGTGAGCAGAACAATTTTGTTTCCAATTCATCATCGAAGCCTTACGACCCCTTTGACAAATTTACCTTTCGCAAATGCCAAAATTCCTTTGGTGCAAGCCAAAGATGAGATATCTGTGATCATGAGTTGGATAAAGCTGAGGAGGTTTCTAAAGAGTGGCAGAGAACCAAAACTGCAAGGGGTGAATATGTTTTTGCAATGCGGAATCGGAGAAAAAAAGAGGGTTCTATTGGGTTTCAGCAAGAAGAAATTGCATAAAGTGAATATGTTAATTATCACAACTCAGAAAATACAAGGGACGGTTTTGATGAATTGAAGGGCATTGAAATTGCAGAAATGTCTGAATCTTTTCAAGAAAAGGAGAAAAAGAATTTTCACATTTTGCAAAAAAATGGACTCAATTCGATTCCAATTTCATGAAAGTCCCTTGTAGGTGAAGATCTTCGAGTTTATTCCCAAATTTAGCTGGTTTTTAAATTTAATTACCAAATTCAAGTAGCTTTAGGCTTATTACCAAACTCAAGTTACTTAAAGAAGTTGTGTCTTTAAAAATAAATTACTATAGAAATCTAGAACAAGTTTTAAACCATGAAGACAGCTTCAAGCTTGAAGTCATATTTTGAAGGCACAAATTTTGGCCTGAAGTTATGTTTTTAATTTGTTAAAAACATAACTTCATGAGTTACTTGGATCCGGTAAATAAATTTAAAACTATATGAATTTATAATAAAGTTAAAAAAAACACTGGATCTGTCATAAGTTCGAAGATCATCCCTCCTTCCAGGCTTCCACTGGAAGGTTTCTTGGCTGCGGCACAAAATTTGAAAGTCTCTGGTACCCACAACCCATAACATATTAAGGCATCACAGTAAAAATGATAACTGTTTTTAACTTCTTTCTGGACAAATACATAACGACAATAAAGACCTCAAAAACTAGGAACAACATTCAGACATAGAATATAATAGTTTGGTATGTACATATCTCTCTCTCTCTCTCTCTCTCTCTCTCTTGCGCAATTTATCAACAACAATTTATTCACTCAACTATTCTACATTACATATCATAACGAATTTGTTTTTCACTAAACTCATGTAGATTGGCAAATCTAACATCCCAAATTCTTTTGTATAGGAATTAGGGTGGGCCTGTAATTACTTAAAAAACTGCCTCTTCTATTTGTTGAAAAAGATGAGGGTAATAATCAACCTCTGGGGAAGCCTTCTTTAACATACTAGTGATTTGGGAGGTGTGAAGAATCACATTTCAGTTCATATACTATAGTCTTCCTAAATCTAAACTTATCAGTTGATGCATTTTGATTCTCCTGTTTATAAAATTATCAGTCCATACATGTTAGTAAGGATAGCAAGAATGATAAATTGATAGCATACAAAATCAAAGCAATTGTTAAAATAATGACACTTACCAACAATCACAAGTCATGTAACATAATTAATTATGTTACATGACTTAATTTGATATAACTTCTACTATTATAAGGCTAAGCCAGATGCCATATTCCTTAAGTAACTTCACAATATTATAGGTCATCCCCTAAATCACTTGGGAAGAGTAAGTATAATCAATTTATCTTGAAATATAGAAGTGGGTAGTCTTATTTTTATTTTCCCCCCGTTTCTTTAAAATCAATTTTCTAGGATTGCATCCCATGTCCAAGCAATTAAACCCATGATTGAAATGATTCTGAACTGCAAAGGCCACCCATAAATACTACACTTTTCTTACAACAGAGACATCTCATTCTTACTAAAATCTGAGAGTCAAAATACTCTAGTTTGGAAGAATGCTTAGGATGCTTAGTGTCATGGTCCGCTTCTTCGCGCTCTATAACAGCTTAAACTTGTGCCAAACTTGTGCCCAAAGGTTGCCTAAACTTTGTCCAAACCAAGCCCAAGACAACTCTTTTGGTGCGTCAAGGATGACCCAAAAATGCAGCCAAGTGGGGAGCCAATTAACCTCACTTTGGCCTATGTCAATGGCATGGGTGAGGGGCGAGATAATCTCACCAGCATTCAGCCATGTCACGAGGTGGATTTCAAGGCAGAGCCCATGCCCTCATTTTCTAGACTCGTGCCAACCCAGACTCATTTGTACATATTGTATAGAGCTTAAGAGTGTAAGTTTGGTGTCTGATGCACGCGTAGATTTTCCCTTGTTAAAGGGTGCGGCATCCAAGTTAGTAGTGTCTTAGCTCTATCGAGGAGACGTGTTGTAATTTTTTCGAAGGGCTAGAAAATTAGTTTAAGATCATATATAAATGTATGTGAAAGGGTTTTGCCAAATTCCTTGTAGATATTTTTATAGACCCATTATGACTTCTCGTGAGGGTGTCATGTTTTGTGGTATTAGTTTTAAAATGATTTAAAATGCTATATTAAGGAGGGGGTATGTTCCTATCACCCTCCACCCCACAACTTCTTGTATGGCTAGAGGCATGTCTTGTACATATGTGAGCTATGTAATAATGCTTTTATTAATGAAATATGTTTATTACTTCCACCCATTCTCCAAAGGAGGTTGCTTGACGGTTGACCATTAACGTTCAATTCTAGCTTCCAAATGAGATGATCCGGGTTTGGCTGACTTGTCAAACAGACTTGGCAAGTGCCGCATGAGCCACATTTGTGACTGTCAAACTCACAAAATGTCGGACCGTGACATTCAGCATCTAAATTGGTCATACCCTCCTCACGTACTATATTTCCTTATCAATATCGGCATTATATGAATTCCACTATTATACCAAATGATTGTACTTTTGAACTTCATAGAAATAAATAAAAAAAAAAAACTACGTTAGGCCATAAGGTATAAACTAATTAATTTTAAGAATAATTATTAATTAATGAATTACTACAACCTCATATGTCATATGATAATGTTACCAAATACCAAATAATTATTAATAAGGGTGTGCTTGATTCTCATGAAAGGGAAATAAAAAGAAAGGGAGAGCGAAATGGGAGGAAAAATTGACGTCTTTTCCTGTTTGATTTAAAAAAAAATAGAAAAAAAACTAATTTTTTACGCTACAAATCAAACAAAGGAAAAAAAGAGTTCTTTCTATTTCTCCTCTCTCCTCAAGTATGAAACACATCCGACAAGTAAGGCATCCAGTTAGCGATGCATGCGTCATAGAAGTTAAAAAGTTTACTATCGCCTCCCTATAACAATAAGGCAGCACCCTCAGCACTACTTGGGTTTTAATCTTTTTAAAGGTGGGTCTGCACCAGGTTTGACAGGCCTGGAGCATGCCTCTAATTAGGGACTGAGTTATAGCTTCACTTAAAAGCTTACTCTATTTGAAGTGACCTTGTATGTATGAAAGCCCTCTGAGCTTGAGGTCTTAGACTGAGAAGTTGAGCAAATGAGTTGGCCTTTCTTTTATCCTTTTAAAGTCTCGAGAGTCGAGAATGGCCAAAATTTTTTTAAATCAAGTTCAAATTTTAAATATTTAGATCAATTTCAAATTTGGTATACAATTATTCCAAAATTGTAAAATGAAAAAAAGTAAACAAAAATTTCAAATCTGTATCTGTTTTCTTTATATTTTATTGTAAAATTAATAGAACATGAGAATTTGTTGAATTACAAACCATTTTATCTGTTTTGGGAATACGTAGTTTGATTAAGTCCTTGAATTGGATGTTTATTATCCGTAGTACTATTTATACGTTTAATGGGGTAAAACAACTAAAATGCTGTCTTTGCTCAATATTTGTTTGCTGCACAAGTTTAAGGGAGTTATATCTCATTTTTTAAGCATTTGCCTCTGAGTATATTCCTCAAGTTCTGCATTTTTTATGACAAATATGCCCTTGATAATTAGTGAAATAGCAGTACCTTTCTACTTTGAACAGAAGGAAGAGACATTGAAAATCTCTAAACATGAAAGATTAAAGAATATTTTAAATATTTACTGTTGTGAGGAATCTGAAATGGGTAATGAAGCAAAACATGTGGTGGGACTTTACTTCTCCCCGCCCCATGTGTCAGTTTTTTTTATTTATTTATTTTTGGAGGAATATAGAGAAAATTATACATTATTATTTTTTTGTTTGTTCGGGCTAGCTTATATACGCTTCAACTAATCTTCTCCGTGCTCCGCTCAAAGAAAAGTCATTCATGTTCGGATAAGCATATTTATAACGAATAAATCTCTTGGGGCCAACTCTTGCACTTAGCAAAAGTTAAATTCTTGACCTTTCTTTATAAGATTAAGGGTGTTTTTGATTCTCATGGAAGGGAAATGAAAAGGAAGGGTGGGAGAAATGGGTGAAAAAATTGATGTCTTTTCAAAAAAAAAAAATTTAAAAAAAACTAATTTTTCACACTATAAATCAAACAAAAGAAAGGAAAAATCCTTTCCATTTATCTTCTTTCCTCAAGTATCAAACACACCATAAAAGTCCAAGGCATCCCAGATCACTAGCAGTGATGCATGCGTCTTACATTTACTACTATATAAGATATATGGGGAGTTATCCATTACCACATCATCAGAGTAGTTAAAAAGTTTACTATCATTTCCTTATAACAATAAGGCAGTACTTTCAGTACTACTTGGGCTTAAATCTTTTTAGAAATAGGTCTCAATTTGGTCTGACAGTACTGGAGTATGCATTTAATTAGGGGCTGTGTTATAGATTCGCTTGAAAACTTACTCTATTAGAAGTAGCCCCATATGCTTACAGGCCCTCTAACTTGAGGCTTTAAATTGATAAATTGAGCCCAGGAGTTGACCATTTTCTCATCCTCTTAAAGCCTTGAGAGCCAAGAATGGCCAAAATTTTTTAAATCAAGTTCAAATTTTAAATATTTATATTAATTTTAAATTTGGTATACAATTATTCCAAAATTGTAAAACGAAAAAAAGGTAAACAAAAATTTGAAATCTATATCTGTTCCCTAAATCTTTAAATCTAGTTCAAAATTTTTTAAATCTAGTTCAAAATTTTAATATTTGAATCTTATTAAGAAATTAAACAAAATTGAGAACAAAAGAAGTATAGTCTAAATCTTTACCACTTCACCCACTCAACCTTGTTAATGGATATTTTTGTTGTCAAATTAATTATGAATTAAAAAATTTGGAATTACTATCTATTTCAAACGAAGCATTTCTGGAAGCCCGGTTTCTAAACTTTCATGGAGATTCTAACGAGTGGTGTCTTTGGTTAATGTAAAAATCAAGGTTAGCTAACGAAAATCGAGGTGATTAGTTTTATATTGCTAGTAATTAACAAGTTAGGAAAATTTTAAATTTTGAAAGAAGAGTGTGGCATGTGGGGTACTGATCCAAAAGAGAATTTGAAGGTAACGGCTTCCAATTTGGGCTTTGGGTGCCTTTGGATCGGAAATCTAAACGTATGAAACTGACCAAAAAGTCCCACTTTGACCATCTTGAAATGCGGCTTTCCATCTTGAGAAGATGGACATTATTGGAATTAGAAGTAAAACGGCAATTACGAAGACTAAGGTTTGAGGAAGATGGAGAGGACGATGGTCAGATGTGTAGTGTAGAATAGTTTGTTTAATCTAACTTGTTGATATAGAATAGTTTTATTTTACCCACCTCTTTGTCTGATTGTCATTTTTAAATTTTGCTTTTCGGAGTTGAACTCAAGCAAGGACTATCATGAAAATAAAAGCAAGAAAATTACTGCAGAGCATGCTGTCTTGAACCCGAAACTATGAGCGTGAAAAAAAAAAAAAAAAAGTTTCTATAAACGGGAACAAAACCATTTTATTTGCCCGTTTCAATTTCTACGTAGATTGAAAGGTTAATTTGCTCGACTGTTTTCTTGTTTGACTTGGTCAAATATAGAGTTCATCAAATGGTAGCTAGCAAAGGTAGATTTGAAGATGGGCATTCTACATTGCTAACAGTGATGCATGCGTCTTACAATAACTCTTTTATAAGGCATATGGATAGTCATCTATTCCCACATTGGTTGAGTATATTTACTATTATCTTGCCTATAAAAATAAGGTAGTACCCTCAATACTAAGTGGGCTTAAATTTTTTTAGAGATGGGTGTGCTCCCGGTCTGACAAGTTTGGAGCATGCTTCCCATTAGGGGTTGAGTTATAACTTCATTTAAAAGCTTATTCTATTTGAAGTGACCCAGTATGTTTGGAGGCCCTCTGAGTTTGAGGCCTTAGACTGAGAAGTTGAGCCAAGGAGTTGGCTCATCTCTCATGTTTTAAAAGGCCCCTAGAGCCGAGAATGGCCAAATTTTTTTTAAAACAAGTTCAAAATTTTAATATTTAAATCTAATTAAAAAATTGAGAACAAAATATTTTAATCTAAATATTTTCCTTTGGGAATTATTAACCTGTCTACTATAAACCAAGTTGGGGGACTGGTTTAGTGTTTTGTATGTATTTGCTCAATATTTGCTTGCTGCTATAAGTAATCAAGTGTGAAAGTTCTGCTTAATTAATCTTTTAACCTTTTTCTTCTTCTTTTTCCTCCTTTGTTTTTTTTTCTCAGCAAGCAAAGCATTGCAGAACGTGCAGGCTCCAAGGCTGCTGGCTCCTACAAAGAAAACATTTGCTGAGAGGAATGAAGCTTCAACTTTTTCTGGTACCCAATAACCAAATCTTGATCACCTATCAATCTGGGAGTTGATAGTTCTAATCGATCTTCGTCTAATGATCATTAGCAGAATACTTTTGTTTCCGATTCATCATCGAAGCCTTACGATCTCTGGGGTATGGTGTCAAGACAAGTGCTTCTTTCAATTCCCAGAAGAGTCATTGTTAAAGCAGACCCATCGGCTGATGTTCACAACTCCTCAGTTTCAGCTCCTCAAAGAAGGTTCCATAAAACAAGAAGATGATGATCTCTGTGACCATGAATTGGATGAAACAGAGGAGGTTCCTAAAGTGCGGCAGAGAACAAAAGCTACAAATGGTGGAGGTGTTAGTGGGGCGGAATTGGAGGAATAATTCTGTTGGTTTCCAGCAGAAAGGGATTGCAGAAAGTGAAAAGTCACGTTAATGATTAAAACTCGGAAAATACAAGGGAGGGTCTGATGAGTTGAAGGGAATTGAAACTGCTGAAAATTCTGAATCTTTTCCAAGGTTACCCAATACCATATCTGACTGGTCAGACCATCATGCTTGAGTTGCATGGTTGAGGATAAAATTGAAACAAGCAAAGGAATTTCAGTTGAGGGAGATGGAAAAGAAGTGTTGGAAAAAAATAAATGGCAGATGGTGAAACTGTCATGCAAGAATGGTTGAACAATGAAAATACAGAAGCTGATATTATAATCCTCAAGGAGAGGCGAATTCAGTTTACTATCAAACACCCAAAATCTGAATTGATTCCAGGGACAATCATTAGAAATTTTCAGTTTTGGAATTTCATTTTAGGCGCAGTAAAACCTCTCGGAAAATAGTGGCTCAAATTGAGAAGACTAGGAGCTATATTCGGAAACAGAATAAAATAGTATGTTATGTACATCTCTCTCTCTCTCTCTCTCTCTCTCTCTCTCTCCCCCCTACTGAAAGGTATCTACGACAACAATTTATTCACTCAACTCTTCTATAGTATACATCACAAAGATTATGCTTTTCACTGAACTCATGCAGATTGGCAAATCTAACATCCCAGGTTCTTTTGTACCGGAATTGGAGGGGGCCTGCAACTACTTAAAAAACTGCCTCTCCTGTTTGGAAAAGTTGAGGATAATAATGAACCCTTGGAAGCTTTCTTTGATATACTAGGCTTAGGAAGAGTATGTAATTTATAGGAGTCTAGGCCTCCTCCATAGCTCTTAGATGCCTTCATTTCCTTCTGTAAGGTGTTCTTTTCTTTGAAAGGTCTTCTACGGTTGTTACCCTTGACAAAGATGCAAAAGACTGAGACTTTTCCTGGTAGAACTTAGAAAGTCCCCTCCTGCAAGGATTCCATAATTGTATTAAGTATAAAAAAAACTACCACTCAGCAAGAACCTTTGATGCCTCAGATTCAGATATATATATATATATATAGGAGCTGGGAAAACTCTTTTTGCTAAGATGAAGATGAAGATGACCCATTTGAAACGTTGAATCTACTTGGGAGGATGTAAATGAAGGTATCATCTTCTTCGCCATCCATGATCTGCCAGTGATCACTCTGTTTCGCATCCCCAGCATGCGGAGAGCATGGACTTTGACGCATTTGCTTGTTGCCCTCACCCATTGAGAGCATCAAAGAAAAAGAACAATGAAAAGGAGAAGGTTATGAACTTTATTCTCAGAAAGTTACCCTAGAACTTTGGGACCTTTTTGAGGGAGTAGACATGTACATATGCACAAGTTTATATGTGGATCAAGTTATAGTTTCTTTAGGAGAAAATGAAATGAATTCTTCATGACAGATAGAAACTTGGGTTTTCCATGATTTATGGCCAAATCGTGACAGAAGAAGAAAATACAGGCTGAGTGCGTAAAAAAATAAGATATTATTTGTGCCATGATACACGAAACATTATATATCCTAGGGAAGAGTGAAAGGGGGAGCCGGGGTTTGAACCCGAAACAATGAGTGTGGAAAATAAAAATTCCTATAAATTGGGACAATACCATTTAATTTGTTCATGAGTAAGTTAATTTCTGCATAAATTAAAGTTTTTTGTGCTCTACTTATTTTTTTCTTGGCTTGGTGGATGTAGAGTTCATCAAATGGTGACTTGTGAAGGAAGATTTCAAAGATTTGTATCCTACTTATGCATGCGCCTTATATTAACTCATATATAAGGCATATGGAGAGTCACACATTCCCACACCGACTGAGTCTTCAAATCATTTACTATCACATTGCTATAAAAATAAGGTAGTACGTGGTGCATAATGTGGGCTTAAATTTTTTTAGAGGTGAGTTTGCTCCCAGTCTAATAAGCTTGGAGCATGCCTCCAATTATGGGTTGAGTTATAGCTTCACTTACAGACTTATTTTCTATTTGAAGTGGCCCTTTTATGTTTGAAGGCCATTTGCACTTGAAGGCTTAGACTGAGAAATTGAGCTAAGGAGTTGTCTTATCTTTCATCCTCCAAAAGTCTCAAGAGCTGAGAATGGCCAAAATTTTTTAAATGTAATTCAAAATTTTAATATTTGAATCTTATTAAGAAATTAAACAAAATTGAGAACAAAAGAAGTATAGTTTAAATCTTTACCACTTCACCCACTCAACCTATGTTAATGGATATTTTTATTGTCAAAGTAAATATGAATATCTATTTTTAACGAAGCATTTCTGGAAGTCCGGTTTCTAAAATTTCATGGAGATTCTAACATGTGCTGTCTTTGCTCAATATTTGTTTACTATTCTATGTAACAAAAAATAAGGATCTCTTAAGGGTGGGGTGTGATAGTTTTGCTTAATTAATCTTAACCTTTCTTCTTCTTCTTCTTCTTGTTTTTCATTTTTTGTTTTCTCAGCAAGCAATCATTGCAGAACCTGCCGGCTCCAAGACTGTTGGCTCCTCTAAAGAAAAAATCTTGGCTGAGAGGAATGAAGCTTCAACTTTTTCTAATTCCCAATCACGATATATAATACCCTAAACCTTGATCTCCTGTCAATCTGGGAGTTGATAGTTCTGATTGATCTTCGTCTCGGGTAATGCCTGTATACAGCAGGGTGTCTACTGTGATCTCACCGGCTGGTGCTCGCAGTGGCTCAGTTTCAGCTTCTCAAGAAGGTTCAGTAAAACAAGATGAGATGAAAGTAACATGAATTTGATGAAGCAGAGGAGGGTTCTGTTGGTTTCCAACAGTAAGAAATTGCAGAAAGTGATTCTAGTGATCAAATCTCGGAAATTAGAAGGGAGGGTTCTGACAATTTGAGGGGCATTGAAACACCAGAAAAGTTTGAATCTTTTGAAGATTACCAACCACAATCTCTCTTTTACTGGTCAGATAGTCCTGCTTCTGAAAATGAGTTACATGGTGATGCAAGTCTCAAGGATGAACAAATGGAAGCTGAGAGTTGCAGGTATTACTAAAAATGCAGATCGTGAACGGCAAGCTGATACTATCAACCCTCAAGGAGAGGGGAATTCAGTTGAGAACACTATCCAACACCCAAAATCCGAATTGATTCCGGGGCAATCATTGGAGTTTTCATATGTTTCGTGATCATGGCAGCTTCAGTTTTGGGATTTCATTTGAGGTGTAATAAAGCCTCTAGGAAAACAGTTACTAGAACTTGGAAGACTAGGGACTATATTGAGAGATAGAATAAAATAGTTTGTCATGAACATCTCTCTCTCTCTCTCTCTCTCTCTGCTGCAAGTTATCTACAACAACTTATTCAAACTGCATTTGCCTTCTAATATGTCACAAGTTCAAACTGCATTTATTTATGACAAATATGCCCTTGATGATTAGTGAAGTAGCAGCAAGCACGTTCCTAGTTTGAACAGAAAGAAAAGAGGCTGCAAATCACTAAACATGATTCATTAAAAAAAGGATTTTCCTTCTTAATTAGTATGTCTCTCATTTCAACATTGAAAATTAATTTTTAATTGGAAGCTCTCCTTACTAGAGAAGATTGGAGATGTCATGTGGTTGTTTGAATGGCTCTGATTTCGTTATCCTATTCTTATTTTTTTTTTAAAAGAATAAAATAAAACAAAATAATTTCATTAAAATAAACTAATTAAAATATCAAAGAAAGTGTAATTACCCATTAGTTAATGTAAAAATCAAGGTTAGTTAACAAAAATTGAGTTGATTAGTTTATATTCCTACAAATTAACAAGTTAGGAAAAATTTGAATTTTGAAATGAGAGTTTGGCATGTGGTACTGATCCAAAAGAGAATTTGAAGGTAGCGGCTTCCAATTTGGGATTTGAGGTGCCTTTGGGTCGAAAATCTAAACGTATGAAAGTGACCAAAAAGTCCCACTTTGACCATCTTGAAATGTGGCTTTCCATCTTGAGAAGATGGACATTATTGGAATTACAAGTAAAACGCTAATTACAAGTAGGGGGTCAGAGGTGTAGTTTAGGAAGAGGGAGAGGAGGAACGTCAGAGGCGTAGTGTAGGGGGTCTACAGCTGTGTTGTAAGAAAATGGGTTTGTTTAATCTAACTTATTGCGATAGAGTTGTTTTATTTTACCTAGCTACCTCTTTGTCTAGTTGGCATTTTTAAATTTTGCTTTTTCCAGCTGAACTCAAGTAAGGACTATCAAGAATGTAAAAGCAAGAAAATTGATGCAGAGCTTGCTGTCTTGTTCATGAGAGAGTGAGAGAGAGAGAGAGAGTTCGGGATTTTGAAACTAAGCGTTTTTCTTTAACGTAGTGAGGAATCTGGAATGGGTAAATGGCTAAGAGGGAAAGCAGGTGGTGGTCATTCCTTTCCGTTTGTTTAATTTTTTGGAGGAATATCGGGAACATAATATACTACTATCTAGGGGAGTCGGGTTTGATCCAGAAACTGTATGGAAAAAAAAAGAAGAAGAAGTTCCTATCAACGGAAACAACCCTATTTAATTTGCTCGTGTGTCAAATTCTATGTGGATTAAAGTTTATTTCGCTCTGACCGTTTTCTTGTTTGACTTGGTGAAATATAGAGTTCACCAAATGGTAACTATTAAAGGTAGGTTTCAAAGATGAGCATCAATGTTTTAAAAATTGGACCGTTGAGTGAATCAAAAAAGTTACCGGATCACGAGTCACCGATTCAATTATCGGGTCAATCGTTATTGATCCGTGTCGTCATAATTATATCATTAATTAATTTATTAATATTAATAAATAGTATCTTATTTTTTACACTATTTTTTATATTTAAAACATAAAATTTTGCCTTAAAGTAGTGAATTAGACAGTTTAATACCGGTTCAATTGATCGGGTCACGGTTCAACATCTATTTTGACCAGATTTGATTGGGTTTTTACCAAAATAGGTTTTAAAAATTAACCGAACCGTCTTGTTAACCGGGTCACTGGTCAACCGATTGAACCGCCCGGACCAGGCCGGGTTTAAAACACTGATGAGCATCTCACATGCATATTACAATAACTCTTCTATAAGGCATATAGATAGTCATCCATTCTCACATTGGTTGAATAGTTAAATAGTTTACTATCGCCTTGCTATAAAAATAAGACAGTACTCTTAACACTAAGTGGGCTTAGATCTTTTTAAACATGGGTCTACTCTCGGTCTGACAGGTCCGAAGCATGCCTCCAATAAGGGACTGAGTTATAGCTTCACTTAAAAGCTTACCCTATTTGAAGTAGTCTTGTATGTTTGAAAGCCCTTTGAGCTTAAGGCTTTAAACTGAGAAGTTGAGTCAAGGAGTTTGTCCGTCTCTCATCCTTTAAAGGCCCCATAGAGCCGAGAATGGCCAAATTTTTTTAAATCAAGTTCTAAGTTTTTAAAATTTAAATTAATTTGAAATTTGGTATATAATTATTCCAAAATATTCTACATGTTGAACAGAAATTTAAATCTAAATTTATTGCATATAATTATAAGTACGCGAGTTGAATATTTGGAATAACTAACATGCTGTCTTTGGGAACGAACTGCAAGTCTGCAGATTTGTCTAAAATTGTACAAAATTTGATCAAGTCCTTGAATTGAATGCTTACACGATTTATTGGCTAACACAACTAAAATGTGATATTTTTGGCTCAATATTTGCTTACTGTTTTATCAGTTTTTCTTAATCTTAACCTTTTTTTTTCTTCTTCCTTTTTTTTTTTTGTTTTTTTGTTTCCTTAGCAAGCAAGCATGCCAGAACCTGCAAGCTCCAATAAAGAAAATCTTGGCTGAGAGGAATGAAGCTTCAACCTTTTCCAATACCCAATGACCATGATACCCCAAATCTTTGATCTCCTGTCAATCTGGGAGTCGATAGCTCTGAATTTCTAATTGATCATCGTCTCAGGTATACAGTAAGCTGTCTGAGTCTAATGGTCATGAGAAGAACACATTTGTCTCCGATTCATCATTGAAGCCTTACGATCCCTTGACAAATAACCTTTCGACAAGGCCAAAATTCCTCAGGTACAAGACAAGATGAGAGAAGAAAAGGATGGGTATGGTGTCAAGACGAATGTTCCTTTTGATTCCCAAAGAGCCATTGTTAAAGCAAACTCATCGGCTGATGCTCACATATGCTAAAAAGAGGCACAGAAAGAAAAGCTCTGAACCTTTTTCAAGATTATTGAATACCCTTACTGGCTGGTCAGACAATCGTGCTTCTGAAGATGAGTTGCAAGGTGATTTGAATTTCAAGGATGAACAAATGGAAGATTGAGGATAAAATTGAAACAAGCAAAAGAATTTCATTTGAGGGAGCTGGAAAGAAGTTGAGAACAAAACGAAGACAGTTGAAGGTATTACTGAAAAATGTAGGTGGTGAAACTGTCATGCCAGAAGAGCTAGAGAATGAGAACACATAAGTTGCTATCAATCCTCAAGGAGAGAGGAATTCAGTTGAGTTCACTGTTGACAGAATATATGATTTATTTATAGATTAGAATATATAGTTTTCTTATAGGTTTAGTTTCCTGTTTTTCATTACTTGTTCATCATCCTCTTCGGCCTATATATAGAGGTTTTCTTAGTGTATACAATGCATTACAATATAAATTCCGAAAGTCAGAAGTTGGGCCTCACCTAATGTACCAAAGCCATTGGTCATAATCACAAGTGGTTTATAAAGTTACCAAAGACTCTCTTGTGGACAAGGGATTATCTAACATCCTTTTCACTATCATGTACCTTGATTAACATCATTGTGTTTAGCTCAAATCCCATGCTAAAAGGTTCTTAATAAAGGTACATGCTAGCTTATATTATTTGATCATACAAAGTGTTGATACTTGTTTTTCTTTTTTATAATTTCAAATACTGTACAACTCTTTTCATTCATGTCTAAGCTATGTCTTAAAAGACATTTGCCTTTTCCTAATGAGATGTAGTGCATCCAAATTGTAAAGAAGTTAAGTATCATTTGAATACATCCCACAAGTTCAAATTGTATTTTTTTATGACAAATATGCCCTTGATGATTAGTGAAATAACAACAATTACCTTCTAGTTTGAATAGAAGGAAGAGAAATTGAAAATCACTAAACATGATTTATTGAAGAAGGAATTTGCCTTATTAATTGGTGTGTCTTTGTTGATTCCAACACTAAAAATCAATTTTTAATAGGAAGCTCTTCTTACTAGAGGACAAGAAAAGTATCATGTGGTTAGTTGAGAGACTATGTTTTTGTCGTTCTATCCTTTTTTTTTCTTAAAAAATTAATAAAAAAAATTACATTGAAATAAACTAACTAAATTATCAAAGAAAGTGTAATTGGCAATTAAACTAATGTAAAAATCAAGGTTAGTTATTGAAAATCAAGGTGATTAACTTATAGTGATACTAATTAACAAATTCCGAAAGCTTTGAATTTTGAAAAGAGAGTGGCATGTAGTACTGATCCAAAAGAGAATTTGAAAGGAAGGGCTTCCAATCCGGGCTTTGTGTGCCTTTGGATCGGAAATTTAAACATACGAAAGTGACCAAAAAGTCCCACTTTGACCATCTTCGAATGTGGCTTTCCATCTTGAGAAGATGGACATTATCGGAATTATGAGTAAAATACAAATCACCAAGACTAGGTTCGGAGGAAGGTCAGAGGCGTAGTGTAGGGGTCTACGATTCTACAACTGTGCTGGAAGAAAATGGGTTGTCTAACTGGAGATGGATGGCACACTCATGTCATGTGCAATGCACTGCTGCTGTTTAGTATAACTTATTGCTCAATAAAATATTTTATTTTACCGACCTTTTTTTATGTCTTGTTATCCTGAAAATAAAAGCAAGAAAATAGAATAAAATTGCTGCAAAGCATAATGTCTTGTTCATGGAAGAGAGAGACAGAGAGTTTTGGGGGTTTTGAAACTGAATAAGCGTTTTTATTTAATGTTGTGAGGAATCTGAAATGGGTAATGAGGCAAAACATGTGGTGGGACTATACTCCCCCCAACCCCTTGTGTCAGTTTTTTTTATTTTTTATTTTTTTTTGGAGGAATTTAGAAAAAAATTATATATTATTATTTTTTTTAATTGTTCGAATCAGCTTATATAAATTTCAACTAATTCTCTCTCTGCTCTAATCAAAATCAGGTTATTCATGTCGAGACAAGCATATTAATAACGAATAAATCTCTTGAGGTCAATTCTTGCACTTAGCAAGAGTCAAATTCTTGACCTTTCTTTACAAGATTGCGGGTGTGTTTGATTTTCATGGAAGGGAAATGAAAAGGAAGGGGGGGGAAAATGAGAGGAAAAATTGATGTCTTTTCAGAAAAATAATAAGAAAAATGAAAAAGCTAATTTTTCACACTACAAATCAAACAAAGGAAAGGAAGAATCCTTTTCATTTCTCTTCTCTCCTCAAGTATCAAACACACCATAAAAGTCCAAGGCATCCCACATCGCTAACAATGATGCATGCGTCTTACATTTACTACTATATAAGACATATGGAGAGTAATCCATTCTAATTATAAATTCATTATTTCCACCGCGGTTGAGTTGTCAAATAGTTTACTATTGCCTTATTATAAAAATAAGGCAATATCTTGTCCACAAACTGGGTTTAAATCTTTTTAGAGGTGACTCTGCTCCCGGTCTAACAGGCCTGGAGCATACCACAGGCCTGGAGCATACCTCCAATTAGGGGCTAAGTTATAACTTCTTTTAAAAGGTTACTTTAATTGAAGTGACCTTTTGTATGTTTGCAAGCCCTTTGGGCTTGAGACCTTAGACTGAGAAATTTAGTTAAGGAGTTGTTCATCTGTCATCTTCTAAAAGCCCCAAGAGTCAAGAATGGCAAAATTTTTTAAATCAAGTTCAAAATTTTAATATTTATATCTAAGAAAAAAAAATGAACAAAATTGAGAACAAAAAAAGTATGGTCTAGATCTTTACCCCACATTGCTAACATGCTTTTAGACTAACTACTATGTAAGGAATATGAAGAGTCATCTATTCCCACATCGGCAGAGTAGTTAAATAGTTTATTATCACTTTGTTATTATAAAATTAAGGCAGCACCTCTCAGAGTAAACCATGAATACGGCTGTTATTTTTTTTATATTCTATGCTTATAAAATTTCAAGTACACTTTATGTGACTAAGTCAATCCAAATACCCCTAATAATAAGTAATAATAAGTTAATATTAAATAAGTCCAAATATTCAAACTAAAAACCCATTCCGGCATGAGATGCAAGGTTATAAATGTGTAAGTCATGACTTCATATACTTTCTTATTGCCTTTCCAATCTCCCTCTCGCTTTGTCTATTTGGTCTTAAAAATTGAAGAAATTTTAGAAGCTAAAATCCCTTAAGAGAGCCTTTTTACATTTTTTTCGGCTATCTGCACTCTGCAGAACTGTAAGGTAATTATCTATCACCAAAAAAAAAATAAAATAAAATCCTAGAAGCTATTTCCTAAAAATTCAGAAGTTGCACCTAATGTAACTTGATTAACATCATTGTGTTTAGCTCAAATCCCATGCTTAAAGGTTCTTGATAAAGGTACATGCTAAGCATATATTATTTGATAGCACAAAGTGTTGGATACTCGATTTTGTTTTTTACAATTTTAAATACTGTACAACTCTTTTCATACATGTTTAAACTATGTCTTAAAGATAGTATTTTAATATTTGCCATTTCCTAGTGAGATGTAGTGCATTCAAATTGTAAAGAAGTTATATACTATTTGAATCCATTCCACAAGTTCAAATTGCATTTTTTTTATGACAAATATGCCCTTGATGATTAGTGAAATAGCAACAATCACCTTCCTAGTTTATTGAAAATCCCTAAACATGATTTATTGAAGAAGGGATTTGCCTAATTAATTGGTATGTCTCTGCTGATTCCAACACTGAAAATCAATTTTTAATAGGAAGCGCTTCTTACTAGAGAATATGAAAAGTGTCATGTGGTTGTTTCAGAGACTCTTGTTTTCGTCATCCTATCGTTGTTTTTTTTAAAAAAATTACATTAAAATAAACTATATTATCATAGAAAGTGTAATTGGCACTTAAACTAATATAAAAATCAAGGTTAGTTAATGAAAATTGAGGTGATTAACTTATAGTGATACAAATTAACAAATTCTGAAAGCTTTGAATTTTGAAAAAAGAGTGTGGCATGTGGCATTGATCCAAAAGAGAATTTGAAAGTAACGGTTTCCAATCCGGGCTTCGTGTGCCTTTGGGTCGGAAATTTAAACATACGAAAGTGACCAAAAAGTCCCACTTTGACCATCTTGGAATGTGGCTTTCCACCTTCAGAAGATGGACATTATCGGCATTATAAGGAAAATACTAATCACCAAGACTAAGGTTAGGAGGAAGGTCAGAGGCGTAGTGTAGAGGTCTACGATTCTACAACTGTGCTGGAAGAAAATGGGATGGCATACTCATGTCATGTGCAAATGCACTGCTGCTGTTTAGTATAACTTAATGCTCAGTAAAATATTTTATTTTACCAACTATTTTTGTCTTGTTATCATCAAAATAAAAGCAAGAAAATAGAATAAAATTGCTGCAAAGCATAATGCCTCGTTCATGAGAGAGAGAGAGAGAGATTTTGGGATTTTGAAACTGAATAAGCGTTTTTATTTAATGTTGTGAGGAAGCTGAAATGGGTAATGGTTTCCTTGTGTCAGTTTTTATTTTAATTTTTGGAGGAATATAGGGAAAATTATATATTATTATTTTTTTGGTTGGTTGGGCCAACTAATCTACACTTTAACTAGTCCTATCCCCGCTCTGATCAAAGACAGGTTATCTATGTCAGGATTAATATATTTATAATGAATAAATCTCTTAAGACTAACTCTTTCACTTAGCAAGAGTCAAGCTCTTGACATTTTTAAAGATAGATTTCAAGGATGGGAATCCCACATCGCTAATAGTGATGCATACTTCTTACAATAACTCTTTTATAAGGCATATGGATAGTCATCTATTCCCACATTGGCTGAGTAGTTAAATATTTACTATTGCCTTGCCTATAAAAATAAGGTAGTACCCTCAACACTAAGTGGGCTTAAATCTTTTTAGAGGTGGGTTTACTCCCGGTCTGACAAGCTTGGAGCATGCCTTCAATTAGGGGCTGAGTTATAGCTTTACTTAAAAGCTTACTCTATTTGAAGTGGCCTTGTATATTTGGAGGCCCTCTGAGCTTGAGGCTTTAGACTGAGAAGTTGAGCCAAGGAGTTGGCCCCTCTCTCATCCTCTAAAAGCCTCGAGAGCCGAGAATGGCAAACTATTTTTAAATCTAAGTTCAAAATTTTAATATTTTTTTATAAATTAATTTTATATTCATTATTACTAAATTTTAAAAATTATGATCACAATGGTAATCAAAAATTTCGATTCTATATTTCCATGGTTAATTAAATAGTTTTGTTGTAAAATTAAAATGTCTTTAAGTTTTGGAATTGCTAACATGCTCTCTTTGCAAGTCTGCAGATTTGTCTGAAGTGTACATCAATTTGACCGAGTCCTTGAATTGGATGCTTATTCTTATAATATTTATAAATTTAATTGGGTAAAACAACTGAAATGTGATGTCTTTGCCCAATATTTGTTTATGTTTTATTACTCAGTTTTGCTCAATCTTCTCAAACCTTTTTTTTTTTTTTTTTGTCTTTTGGTTTTCCTTTGTTTTCTCAGCAAGCAAGCACATTGCAGACGAGTCTAACGATGATGGTGAGCAGAACAATTTTGTTTCCAATTCATCATCGAAGCCTTACGACCCCTTTGACAAATTTACCTTTCGCAAATGCCAAAATTCCTCTGGTGCAAGCCAAAGATGAGTTATCTGTGATCATGAGTTGGATGAAGCGGAGGAGGCTCCTAAAGAGTGGGAGAGAACGAAAACTGCAAAGGGGGAATATGTTTTTGCAACGCGGAATCGGAGAAAACAAGAGGAGGGTTCTATTGGGTTTTAGCAAGAAGAAATTGCAGAAAGTGAATATGTTAATTATCAGAACTCAGAAAATACAAGGAACAGTTCTGATGAATTGAAGGGCATTGAAACTACAGAAATGTCTGAATCTTTTAACGCCAAATTCTGACTCAAGAAGGTAATGGCTTGGAGCATGCCTCTAATTAGGGTCCAGTTATAGTTTCATTTGAAAATTTACTCTCTATGAAGTGGCTCTATATGTTTGGAAGTCCTCTGGACTTGAGTACTTGGACTAAGAAGTTGATTCAAAGAGTCAACCCATCTCTCATCCTTTAAAACCCCCTAGAGCCGAGAATGACCAAAATTTTTTAAATTGAGTTCAAATTTTAAACATTTTGATCAATTTTAAATAATAAAAATAATCACCATATTGAACAAAAATTAAAATCTAAATCTATGCCCTTTCACCTACAGCATTCTTATTGAATGACTATTTTTCTTGCTTTGGAATGACTTGGCATGAAATGGGTAAAACATCTAAAATGTGAGTTGTTTTATTTGCTTAATCGTAACCTTTTCTTCTTTTTTGTATTTATTTTGTTCTTTGTTTTCTCAGCAAGCAAAGCATGCCGGCACCTGCTGGCTGCAATAAGGAAATATTTTTGGTGTCAAGACAAGTGTTTCTTTCAATTCCCAGAGAGCCATTGTTAAAGCAGACTCATCGACTGATGCTCACAGTTGGTGAAGATGTTTGTGATGCGAAATTGGAGAAAAAAAAGAGAAGGACTCTGTTGGGTTTCAGCACGAAAAACTGCAGAAACTGAAGACGCTAATGATCAAAACAAGGGAAATACAAGGGAGGGTCTGATGAATTGAAGGGCATTGAAACAGCAGAAAATTCTGAACCTTTTTCAAGATTACTGAATACCCCCTCTGACTGATTAGACAATCGTGCTTCTGAAGATGAGTTGCATAGTGAATCGAGTTTTAAAGATGAACAAATGGAAGATTGAGGATAAAATTGAAAGAAGCAAACGAGTTTCAATTGAGGAAACCAGAAAAGTGGCGCCAGAATCAATTCAGATTTTGATCGTTTGATAGTGAACTCAACTGAGTTCATCTCTCCTTGACGATTGATAGCATCAACTTCTGTATTTTCATTGTCCAGCCCTTTTGGCATAACAGTTTCACCACCTGCATTTTTCTTCATTTTGTTTTCAACCACTAGTCTTTGGAATTTCCTGATCATGGCAGCTTCAATTTTGAGAATTCATTTGAAGCGCAATAAAGCCTATATGAAAATAGTTTCTAAAACTTGAAAGACTAGAAACTATTTTCAGAAATGTAATATAATAGTCTATATTCAGAAACATAATGAAATTGTTTGTTATGTACATGTCTTTCACTCTCCTGCTGCAAGTTATCGACAACAAGTTATTCACTCAACTCTTTACCTGTTCATACAGATTGGCAAATCTAACATCCCAAGTTCTTTTGTACAGGAATCAGTGGGGGCCTGCAACTACTTGAACAACTGTCTCTTCTGCTTGGAAAAGATGAGGATAATAATGAACCTTTGGAAGATTTCTTTGATATGTTAGGCTTAGGAAGCGTGTACAATTTACAGGAGTCTAAGCCTCCTCCACAGCTCTTGGATGCCTTCATTTTCCTTCCATAAGGGGTTTCCGGAAGGTCTTCTATGCTTGTTACCCTTGATAGAGATGTAAAAGATTGAGACTTCCCCTACTAGAACTTAGAAAGTCCACTCCTGCAAGGATTCCAAAGTTAGCAACAAGCTTTGATGCCTCAGATTCAGTTAAAAGTTGTATCACTATGAATCTAAGGGAATATTTATATATAGGAGCTGGAAAAACTTTTTTTTTTTTTTTGTTTGCTTGTGAAGAAAGTGTTCTGTAGCTCCAGAGCTCTCTAAAATAATTCCTTTTTGATAATACTCCTTCCTAGAAGGAACTTACTTGATGGATATCTGGGCCATGAGCTCTGATAAATCATATGAATTAGGAATCTCTCATTACCAAAGAACATAGGAGGTGTTATGTGGTTAGTTGAGCGGCTTGCTTTCGTCAACAAATCCTTTTTTTTTTTTTTTTACATTATTAAAATAATTACATTAAAAATACACCAACTAAAAATCAAAGAAAGTGTAATTAAGCCTTAATTAATGTAAAAATCAAGGGTAGTTAATGAAAATCGAGGTGATTAGTTTATAGTACTACTAACTACTTTCATAAGCTTTCCATTTTGAAAAGAGCGTGATATTGGTATTGATCCAAGAGAGAATTTGAAAGTAACGGCTTCTAATCCGGGCTTTCTGTGCATTTGGATCCAAAATTCAAACATACAGGAAGTGACCAAAAAGTCCTACTTTGACCATCTTGGGATGTTGCTTTCTTTCTTGCCAAGATGGACATTATTGGAATTATAAGCAAAATACTAATCACAAAGACTAATGAGGCTTTGGGAAGGGGGGGGGGGGGGGGGGGGGGGGGGGGGGGGGGGGGGGGAAGGGGGTTGTAGGAGGTCTACAACTGTGCCGGAAGAAAATGGGTGGTTAAACTAGAGATGGATAGTACACTAATGTCATGTGCAATGCACAACTGCTATTTAATATAAACTTATTGCTCAATAAAATAGTTTATTTTACCTACCTTTTGTCTGGGTTGGCATTTTTGAATTTTGCTTTTCGGAATTGAACTCAAGTAAGGACAATGATGTAAATAAAAGCAAGAAAATTGAAGAAAATGGCTATCGAGCATTCTCTCCTTCATGAGAGAGAGAGAAAGAGACACAGATTTTTGGGATTTTGAAACTAACAGCAAGCCTGTTGGAATGGTGACTTACAAAGAAAGATTTAAAGATGGGCATCCCACATCGGCTGGGTAGTCAAATGATTTGCTGTCGCCTTGCGATAAAGTAATGCAGTACCCTCAACAGTAATTGTACTTAGATCCTTTTAGAGGTAGGTTTATTTTTGGTTTGACAAGTTTGGATCATGCCTTTAATTAGGGGTTGAGTTATATTTTCACTTAAAAATTTATTCTTTCAATTAAGAGTTGAGTTATATTTTTATTTAAAAATTTATTGTATTTGAAGTGACGTTTGGAAGTCTTCTGACCTCTGACTCGAGGCCTTAGACTAAGAAGCTTTTGGCTTGAGGCAAAAGTTGAGTCTAGAAGCATCCTCTAAGAAGCTTTTGGCTTGAGGCAAAAGTTGAGTCTAGAAGCATCCTCTAAAAGTCTCAAGATCTTAGAATGGTCAAAATTTTGTAAATCAATGACAATTATTCTAAATTGTCAATTATTCTAGAATGACAATTATTCTAAATTTAAAAAATAATGAACAAAATGGTCATCAATGTTTTTTCTTATAAATTAAAAAACAAATACTATAGTCTTAGAAACGAAGCATTCCTGTAAGTCTGCCGATTAATATAAGTCCTTGAATTGGATGGCTTATTCATATACTTTTTGTGACGTCTTTGCTCAATATTTGTATACTGTTTTTAAGTACTCAGCTATTGCATTATCTTGTGACCTTTTTCTTTTGTTTTCCTTTGTTTCTCAGCAAGCAAGGAAGCATGCCAGAACCAGCAGGCTCGCAGGCTCCAAGACTACTTGCTGCTCCAATAAAGAAAATCTTGGGTGAGGAAATGAAGCTTCAACTTTTCTCCGACACCCGATCACCATGATAACCCAAATCTTGATCTCCTGTGAATCTGGGAGTTGATAGTTCTGATCGATCTTCGTCTCAGGCGGTGCCTGTATTATACAGTCCGAGACTAATGAATATGAGCAGAACCCTTTTGTTTCCGTTTCCTCATCGAAGCCTTACGATCCCTCTACAAATTACCTTTCGACAAGGCCAAAATTCCTCAGGTACAAGCCAAACATGCACACTGCGATCTATATGCACCAAGAAAACGAGACAAGAGAAGAAAAGGATGGGTCTGGTGTCAAGACAAGTGTTTCTTCCAATTCCGAGAGAGCCATTGTTAAAGCAAACTTATCGGTTAAAAATAAAAAGGAGAGTTCTGTTGGTGCAAGAAACTTCAGAGAGTGAAGACGTTAATGATTAGAACTGAAAAATACAAGGGCGTGTCTGATGAATTGAAGGGCATTGAAACTGTGGAAAAGTATGAATCCACTTTGACTGGTCAGACCATCGTGCCTCTGTAGATGAGTTGCAGGGTGATTTGAGTTTCAACGATGAACAAATGGAAGATTGAGGATAAAATTGAAACAAGCAAAGGAATTTTAGCTGAGACAGCTTGAAAAGAAGTGGTTGAGAATAAAATGAAGAGAGTTGAAGGTATTACTGAAGATTGTAAATGGTGAAACTGTCATGCAAGAAGGGCTGGAGAATGAAAATATAGAAGCTGATACAATCAAACCCCGAGGAGAGGTGAATTCAGTTGAGTTCACTATCAAACACCCAAAATCTTAGTTGATTCTAGGGACAATCATTAGAAATTTTCATATGTTTCGTGATCATGGCAGCTTTCAGTTTTGGGATTTCATTTGAGGAGCAATAAAGCCTCTATGAGAAACAGTTTCTAAAACTTGGAAGCTAGGAAATATATTCAGAAATAGAATAAAATGGTTTGTTATCTCTCTCTCTCTCTCTCTCTCTCTCTCTCTCTCTCTCTCTCTCTCTCCTGCCGCCGCAAGTTATCTACAGCAATTTATTCACTCAACTGTTCTACAATATATATCACAAAGATTATTCTTTTACAGAACTTGATGCAGATTGGCAAATTTAATATTCCAAGTTATTTTGTAGAGGAATCCGAGGGGGCCTGCAACTACTTAAAAAACGGCCTCTTCTCCTTGGAAAAGATGAGGATAATAAGGAACCTTTGGAAGCTTTCTTTCATGTACTAGGCTTATGGAGAGTATTCTAATTTATAGAAGTCTAAACCTCCTCCATTCCTCTTGGATGCCTTCATTTTCCTTCTGTAAGGGATTTCTTTCTTTGGAAGGTCTTGTATGCTTGTCACTCTTAGACCTTGACAGAGATGTAAAAGACTGAGATTTGACCTGGTAGAACTTAGAAAGTCTCCTCCTGCAAGGATTCCAAAGTTATATTTAGTATATAAAACTACAACTTGGCAACAAGGTTTGATGACTCATATCCAGCTATATGTTGTATAACTAAGAATCTAAGGAAATACTTATATAAGAGTTGGGAAACTTTTTTTGTGAAGAAAGTATTCTGTAGCTCCAAAGCTCTCTAAGATAATTCTTTTGATAGTATCGTTCCTGGAAACTTACTTGATGGGTAGCTGGGCTATGAGCTCTGATAATTCCCTTTGCTTAACTAAAGATGGATGGCATGGCACACTCATGTCGTGTGCAATGCACTACTTTAATAAAATTTATTGCTCAATAAAATAGTTTATTTTACCGACCTTTTTGTTTGGTTGGCTTTTTGAATTTGAGTATACAGAATTGATAATAAAAATGGTATGATTGGATGAAAGTTATTCAATGGAAAAAACAATCCCTAATGATGCTTTTAATTATAAAAATGTTATTGTCTCATTTGATGAAATTTTATGTACAAATTTTGTGACAAAAATAACATTTTTTTTTTAAAAAAATTTTACTTTTTGGAGTTGAACTCAAGTAGGGACTATCATGAAAATAATAAGCAAGAAGATTGCTGAAGAGCATGAGGTCTTCTTCATGGAGAGAGAGAGAGAGAGAGAGAGAGAGAGAGAGAGAGAGGGAGCATGATGTTGTAGGAAGAGGGAGAGGAGGAAGGTCAGAGGGGTCGTGTGTAGGGGTTGTACAACTGTGCTGGAAGAAAATGGGTTGTTAAACAAGAGATGGATGGCACCCTCATGTCATGTGCAGTGCACTACTGATATTTAATAAAACTTATTGCAAAAATAAAATAGTTTATTTTACCGACCTTTTTGTATCGGGTTGGCATTTTGAATTTTGCTTTTCGGAGTTGAACTAAAGTAAGTACTATAATGAAAATAAAACCAAGAAAAATAGAAGAAAATTGCTGCAGAGCATGATGTCTTGTTCATGGAAGAGAGAGATATTTAGGGATTTTGAAACTAACAGCCTGTTTGGAACTTGGGAGAGGAAAGGGAAAAAATTTTAAATTTTTTTTATCTTCCCTTATTTAATTCTATCTAGGAGGAAAAAGGAGGGAGAAAATACACACGCGCTCTCTCTCTCTCTCTCTCTCTCTCTCTCTCTCTCTCTCTCTCTCACTTATTTCCTTTTATTTTTCTTATATTTTCTTTACAAAATCAAACAAGAAAAAAAACTAATTTTTTTCTTTTTTTTCTGTTTCTTATCCTTCCTTGTTCCAAGTTCCAAACAGGCCATAACCATTTTTCTATAATGTAGTGAGGAATCTGAAATTGGTAATGAGGCAAAGCAGGTGGTTGGTTTTACTTTTTTTTTTTTTTTTTTTTTTTCCCCTTTCTATCCCAGGTGCTCAGTTTCTTTATTTCTGGGAGGAATACAATGAACACCATATATTATTACTTAGGGGAGGGTGGAACAGGTGCCAGTGTTTGAACGGAAAACTATGAGCTGGGAAAAAAATAAATTCCTATCAATTGGGACAACGCCATTTGCTCATGTGCCAGTTGCAACGTAAATTAAAGTTTCTTTTACTGTGACATTTTTCTTTTTTTATTAACTTGGTCAACTGAGAGTTCATCAAATGCTAATTTTTTCTCCTTTTGGGGTTAACTTGGTCAATGGAGAGTTCCTCAAATGCTGACTTATGAAGTAAGATTTCAATATGGGCATCTCATGTCGCTAACAAATAAGCATTCGTCTTACATTGACCACTATATATATAATGTATATGGTTCAAGCTTTAAATTCATTATTTTCACATCGATTGAGTAATCAAATAGTTTACTATTGCCTTGCTACAAAAAAAAGATGGTACCCTCAGCATTAAGTGGGCTAAAATTTTTGTGTGTTTGCTCCTGACAAACCTGGAGCATACTTTCAATAAGGGACAAGTTAGAGCATTCTTAACCCACCTTCAAATCTTTAAATTTGAAGGTGGGTTCCAAATTTGGTCCTCCAACTCACCTTCATTTTTTTAAAAATTTGAAAAAATAAACGTGGCTTTCGTTTGCGACTTTCAAATTTGAAGGTCCTTAAAAAAATTTGAAGGCCCCTTTATTTCAGTATTCATGTGAGTCAAAACACTAATCATGTGGGACCCTTGTACTAATCTTTGTTTTAAGCCTTAATAATATATTATTAATGCATTATTTACTATTTAAATACTATTTTAATGAATATTTAATTTAAATTTTCAATTAATTCATTATTTTTTTTACTTTGTTAAATATTTATTTAATTTGAGATTTTTTTATATGTGGAATAAATAAATTATTTATATTTTACTTGCTTTTATTTATCTTGAAATTATTATTTATACATGAAATTAAAAAATTCTTTTTATTTTATTGATTATTTATTTATTGAAAAAAAACTCATGATTCTCAAATAGGTGAATCATCTACTATTGTCATGGTAATTGTAGTAGCTTTAGCCACCATGAAGGTGAGTATGGAAGAGTAAACTTGCACCTTATTAGTGCTTGTAATTTTAATTTTTCAAGTTTCATTTTACGTTTTTTAATTAGTTCCTTATTGTACTTTAATTTTTGTTAAATGTATTTCATTAGTTTGTAATGTGGTTTTTGTTTTTTTTAAAATTTTTTAATGTAATTTAATTTGCAATTTCATGAGTAGATCATTTAGTTTGAAAAATATTAAATAATTTAATTTGAATTAAATATTTGGTAAATAATTAAAATTAAAATTAAAATAATAATTACATTTTGAAACACAATATGGGAGCACAATAAATAATTTTTGACTTTTTTACATAAAAGAATAGTGATTTGAAAAATGAATAGTAAAAATGAAGGTTGATAGGTTGGAGTAACAATGTGAAAAAGTGGAATTCATAAACTTCAAATTTAAAGAAGATGCCAAAATAAAAATGAAATTGAAGGCCTTGGGTTGGAGATGCTCTTATAGCTTCACTCAAAAACTTACTCTCTCTAAAGTAGCTCTGTATGTTTAGAGGTCTTTTGAGTTTGAGGCTTTAAACTGATAAGTTGATTAAAGAGTTAGCTCACCTCTCATCCTCTACAAGCCCTTAGAGCTGGGAATGCCCAAAAATTTTTAAATCGAGTTCAAATTTTTAACATTTAAATATTAAAAATAATCACCATGTTGAACAAAAATTAAAATCTAAGTCTCTGCCCTTTCACCTACCGCATTCTTACTGAATGAATATTTTTCTTGCTTTGGAAACGACTTAACATGTAACGAACTGCATGGGTAAAACATCTAAAATAATATATGGACTTGAAAATATGACTCCAGATGACATTTTCATGTCTTGCACATACCAAGCAACAGAACAAATAATATCTGAAATCTAATTCCCACTGCCCCTTCTCATTCCTACCATCCAAACATAATTTAAGGGAAAATATCAATTTGCTTTGAGTATCTAATAAAGAATATTACTGATAACTACAAGGAATATTTAACAACAATATAAAGCAACAAGTAAAAGCTTGTAGCAACATTAGAACATCATATTAACGAAAAGCAATTAGAATACCTTTGAAAGCTGCTCGTCCACCTCTTCCGATCCGGACGCATCGCAATGTTCACATATGCCCATTTATATACATTGATTGTAGCAGTGGAAGCGTGAGGCGGTCGATGTGTGAGGCCCAAAGCTTTGATTAGAGGCCAAAGCTCAGACCTCCACAATCTGCTTTGATTTATATATATGTATGTGTGTGGAGTGGTGTGGGAGGTGAGTGGTCAAACCTGTAGAGGGTGACCCTCTAGAAAGTTAACAACAGGCACTGTCTAGGCGGAGGGCCACCGGAGGTGGAGAAGAGAGAGTTGAAGCAGTCCTAGGAAGAGAGAGAGTGACAGTGTCCCAAAGAGCTTGGAGAGATTTTGGAGAGGTTGGTGGTGAACATTCAATGTGGAATGAATGTCTTGTCAATGGCAAATGAAGGCTCCCTTTATATAGGTGAGGGAAGTACTTCATGATTGACCATTCGATTATCGAGGTTTTCGGTGATTGGCTCCTCAGACTTAAGATGGAGCCCTTTGTTGATTGGCTTCTCAATCTGAGGCTTCTCGAAGACTGGCATTCTGAATGTCAACTCTGTAACTCTGTAGGCGATAGTGATTCAGTGATTCAGATGGTTCAGGCATTAAATGCGCTTTGTCGTTTGCTTGGAAATCCCTCTCTCTCTAAGACCGGCCGGAGGGACAAGGCCACTTGGCGAACCCTCAACTCTAGCCTCCAATCCACTTGTCTCCTGGTGATCCCGCGCGAAGGTCCTAGGTCATGCTCCCAACCTAGGTTATGGAGAATTATGCTAAGTATGGAGATGTGCTCAGCGGTGATATTCCATGGCCGAGCCAGGAGGTGCTAAGTGCGAAGTCATAACGCGGAGGAGGTGTCCCAAGTATGGGGATGTGCTCGGGGGCAATGTTCCATGACTAACCCAGGAGGTGCCGAGCGCGAAGCCGTGACTCGAAGGAGATGTCCCAAGGTCACCTGTGGGCGAGGACCTTGAGAACCTTTCGATGTCTTAGTTCGGAGGAGGCGTTCTTTGCGCTTTCCTCGATGGGGTGGGTGAGCTGACTTGATGCACACGTTGCCTCGGTAGGCTGCCATATGGAGCCAAATATAAGAGGAGAAGCTGTACGGAGAGCTAGTGAGTTGCTTGAGTGTCCTTGTATGGAGCAGAGCTGGACACTTGTACCTACAATGTATATATATATTGACACCAGTTATCTAAGGCCTTTTGCTTTGAGCAATAATTTATTTTCATCTATCCTCTGTGCTTATATATATATATATACTAGGTATAACCTGTGCTTACAACACACCTCATTTGAATTAAAAAATTAAGAGATTCAATATTAGCTGATTAGAATGTTTGTAATGAATTATAAAAAATGTCACAGTAAAAAATTTTGCATAAAATTTGCCTAGAATTATTTAGTTGAATAAAAATCTTAGTTTAAACTAAAACACTCTTCACGATTGGTATTAATTACAAAAAAATGATAAATGTCTCACAAATAACCCGTGACTACATACTTTTATATTAAATTGATATTAAGTTTCACGGGACTTAAGACAATTTTGAGAAGACAAAAATATTTACAACAATCATTAAATAAAAACAAATTAAATCCAAACCATTCTAATAATCGATGTTTTGTCTTGGGTTCCGTCTCTTTCCATCCTTCACACTTCATCCAATGAACCAATCCACAAAACAATATACAAAATACAAACAATAATATAATCAGCATTGGCAACCCAAACATTGGCTCACCACCTTACCACTTTTTGTTTTTTGTTTTTTTTAAAGTGAATCAGCATTTCTTATTTGAACCCAACAGATCCACCCCCCAAACCTCACGTGTCATCTTATCCACATATAATAAAAGGCCGGCCAGCTGCATAACAACGGTTGAAATTGAAAACAGACCATTGCCTTTGTTTGCCAGACTCACTTTTCCCATCACACCAGTAGCTTTGCTCCCAAACGACGCGGTACTATCTTCCACAGCAAGCCATTAAATCTGCAATTACAATATTCTATGACTTTATCTATGACTTTATCATACACACTTTTTGTATAAAAAAGACCTTATAAAATAAGTACAATACCCAAAAATTAATTATTTTACTCCACATAAAAATTAATTATTTTTCTCTACTTTTTCCTTAAGTTAAATGTAGTAAAAAAAAGACTAATAAGGAAAAAAAAAGAAGAAGAATGCAAAAGTAGACAAAATAAATGATCAAATATAGAAAATTCAAACAAAATGCATCGATGTAAAACTGAATTTGGGGATGGACATGTGAGGATGGGTCTGAAGCGGAATAGGTGAAACTCTCGGTTGCACTTGTCGCACAGAACCAGCTAGGTAAGGAAGTCGCCAGATCCTCATTCCTCACTGCAAGTGTTAACCTTGCCGTGATTTGGAGGTGCTTAAGGATGGAGTTTTTGAACGAATAGGCTCTAGAGTTTGCCTTCTGGACCTGATCACCACTATGGTTATTCAGAAAGAGAAAGGGGCTCCAAAAAAGTGACCTGGTTGTGAAAGAAGGAAAGTTATGGTGGTGGCCATGTTGGTCACTTGGTTGTGGTTTGGGTAAAGGTGAGAGATGGTGGTTTGGTAGTGGGGTGTAGGTGAAGGCTTGGAGAGAGAGAGAGAGAGAGAGAGAGAAGAGACACTCTGAGTCTCTAGCCTAGAAGAAGACATGAAAAAATAATGGTGGTTTGTGACCATGAGTCTTGACGGAGGTGGAGAATGATGTTTCTGATTTTGGATCTCAAATAAATAAGTATTAAAAATTGTCACTAACACCCAGATATATCACTCTCAAAAAACAAATCTTACCACACCAACATACCTAGTTTGTGTTGCAGTCATAGGCATCGGCATCGACTGTGATGAAAGTGTAATGGGTGAAACCTTTGGAGAACGTGAGCTTGTGCTAGGAATGATTTTGCTTTCTACATAGAGAGAGATTTTAGACAGATAGAAAGGGAAACTGTAAAGGTACAAAAGATGAGAGAAGTTTGATACTTACCGGTTTGGTAAAAGGAGATCAAAAATTTGCAAGGAGCAGTGGCCTCCGACCGAATCAACCCACCATGAACAGCTCAAAAAGTCCCCTCTTGGACCTCAACCACTGTTAGACAACACACAACGACCCGTTAGATGTTGCTCGTCTCTACGATGAGCTACCATTGAAGAGCCTCTCTCCTTCGTTTCTCATCCATCCAATCACGTCGGCGGGTCCAACCCACTCCCATGGATTTTTTCTTCTTAATTTGCTTGATTCGGAGAAATTATTTATAAAAGTGGGTTGATGCTGAAAGGGGTGTACTGTGATGTATGTGCTATGGTAGTGTTGTGGCAGTTTTAGAGAGAGAGTGGGTTCTAGTGTGAGAAGAGGGGTGGAGGTGATGAAGGCTCAGGGGGGGAGGAGGCATTGAGGGTGGTTTTCGGTGGAAGAGAGAAAAGGCTTGGAGAGAGAGAGAGAGAGAGCGAGAGAGATGACGTTACTGGGCATAGGAGTTGTTGGTGGTCAGGGTTTGCAGTGAAGAAAAAGAAAGAAACGGAAAGAAAAAAAAGGGGAAAAGAATGAGAGAGAGAAAGATCCGTTGAGTGATAGAAATAAGGGCCTGCAATGTATAGCTGGACTGAAATAAAGTAGAGAAGTGGGCTCTACTGAAGTCGACACATTCGGGGGGAAAGTCAGGAGATGAGAAGTGATCTCAGCCATTAAATGGTGAACAAAATAAATGACATCCGTCCAATGAAACTGTGTCCCTAAGACATTTTGAAAAAAACTGAGCTGCTTTGTAAGATAAATATATATATATTTTATTTGGTACAGAACTTTTGGGTGGTTTCTTATTTTATTTTTTGGGCTTTCAAAACTTGGTGGAGAGAGAGTGTGTGTGAATTTGTGGGTCTTTGTTAGATGAAGGGATGCACTTACCCTTTGATTTTGAGGGGAAGGGGGTATTACAGCTTGCAGCAGAGGCTTTTTTTTGTTCTTCATTTTCTTTATTGTCTCCATCTTCAAATCCATTGGTGCGTAAGTGGAACAGCAAATAAGGTTGCTTTCTGGGTAGAGAGCCTACCTTTGTCCTGGATACCATTGGAAGCCCAAGCCCTCCTACTTCTACTTCAACCCTGTCTTCTTCTTTGGGCGGCGGCAGCAGAGGAGGAGGCGGAGGTGGTGGTGGGTCTACCGACATAGCCAGAGTGGCGGCAATTTTAGGAAAGCCATCTCAGAAATGGTCGCCAGTGCAGCAAGGAAGCAGCAGCTCGAATGTGGGAGTTGAATAGGGCTGTGGAAGCTCGGAGCTCCAACCAGTTCCACCAGCACTGGAGATAGGCAGCAGCAACATGGCCGCCATCGCCACTGCAGGGGCGAAGAAATGTGGGCTAGGGATGGAGGATTGGGAGAGCGTGTTGTCGGAATCTGCAGCGGCATCGCCGATCCAAGAGCAATCCATTCTTCGTTGGATCATGGGGGAGAGAGAGTAGCAGCTTACCGGAGGAGCATGGCTGTCCGGAGTGGCGGGATGGAGGGACGGAGCATAGCTTTTGCCGACTTTGGTGATTTTACAAAGGGAAGAGCGAATCATCGACTGATTCTATGGCCTTTTTTATTTTGCTAAGTTGATTTTAGGTTTGGTAGAGGGAAAGAGCAAAAAAAAAAAGAAAAGGGGCGAAATCATTTTGAAAATGAAACTACATCGTTTTATTAAATACTATTTGTGACGGCACCATCTCGTCATAAATATATCGTCGTATAAAAGGTGTTAGATTTAATTAGACCAAACGATGTGATTTTATATCTTTTTTCCGATGGCAAGATTGCCATCGCAAATAGTGCCGTCGCAAATAATATTTATTGCGTCGAAAACATTGCCGTCACGAATAATAGAGTATTTGTGACGGTAAAAGCAGCCGTCACAGATACTCTCTTTTCATGTAATGTTAATCGTAACCTTTTCTTCTTCTTTTTATTTTTGTTGTTCTTTGTTTTCTCAGCAAGCAAAGCACGCTTGCACCCGCTGGCTCCAATAAATAAATATTTTTGGTGTCAAGACAAGTGTTTCATTCGATTCCCTGAGAGCCATTGTTAAAGCAGACTCATCGGCTGATGCTCACAGCTGGTGAAGATATTTGTGACGTGAAATTGGAGAAACAAAAAAAAGAGAAGGGTTCTGATGGGTTTCAACAAGAAGAAACTGAAGACGCTAATGATCAAAACAAGGAAAATACAAGGGAGGCTCTGGTGAATTGAAGGGCATTGAAACAACAGAAAATTCTGAACCTTTTTTAAGATTACCGAATACCCTCCCTGACTGATCAGACAATCGTGCTTCTGAATATGAGTTGCATGGTGATTCGAGTTTTAAAGATGAACAAATGGAAGATTGAGGATAAAATTGAAACAAGCAAAGAAATTTCAGTTGAGGATAATGGAAAGGAAGTGGTTGAAAACAAAGTGAAGAAAAATGCAGATGGTGAAACTGTTATGCCAGAAGGGCTAGACAATGAAAATACAAAAGTTGATGCTATCAATCCCCAAGGAGAGATGAACTCAGTTGAGTTCACTATCAAACCCTCAAAATCTGAATTGATTCTGGCGCTATACATTGGAATTTCCTAATCATGGCAGCTTCAGTTTTGAGATTTCATTTAAAGCGCAATAAAGCCTATATGAGAACAGTTTCTAAAACTTGAAAGACTAGGAACTATATTCAGAAATGTAATATAACAGTCTATATTCAGAAACATAATGACATTGTTTGTTATGTACATCTCTTTCTCTCTCCTGCTGCAAGTTATCTACAACAATTTATTCACTCAACTCCACCTGTTCATGCAGATTGGCAAATTTAACATCCCAAGTTCTTTTGTATAGGAATCAGAGGGGGCCTGCAACTACTTAAACAACTGCCTCTTCTGCTTGGAAAAGATGAGGATAATAACGAAACTTTGGAAGCTTTCTTTGATATATTAGTCTTAGGAAGCGTGTACAATTTATAGGAGTCTAAGCCTCCTCCATAGCTCTTGGATGCCTTCATTTTCCTTCCATAAGGGGTTTTCCGAGGGTCTTCTATGCTTGTAACCCTTGACAGAGATGTAAAAGACTGAGACTTCCCCTGCTAGAACTTAGAAAGTCCACTCCTGCAAGGATTCCAAAGTCAGCAACAAGCTTTGATGCCTCAGATTCAGCTATATGTTGTATCACTATGAATCTAAGGGAATGTTTATATATAAGACCTGGAAATTTTTATTTTTTTTTTGTGAAGAAAGTGTTCTGTAGCTCCAAATCTCTCTAAAATAATTCCTTTTTGATAATACTCCTTCCTAGAAGGAACTTACTTGATGGATATCTGGGGCATGAGCTCTGATAAATCATATGAATTTGATGATGAAGATGAAGATGATCCATTTGAAACCGTTGAATCTTCTTGGGAGGATGCAAATGAGGTGGCATTGAAGGTATCATCTTCTTCGCCATCCATGATCTGCCAGTGATCACTCTGTTTCGCATCCCCAGCATGCAGAGAGCATGGATTTTGACGCATTTGCTTGTTGCCTTCACCCCTTTAGAGCATCAAAGAAAAAGAAGAATGAAAAGGAGAAGGTTATGACCTTTATTCTCAGAAAGTTACCCCAGAACTTAGGACCTTTTTGAGGGAGTAGACATGTACATATGCACAAGTTTATATGTGGATCAGGTTTTAGTTTCTTTAGGAGAAAATGAAACGAATTCTTCATGACAGATAGAAACTTAGGTTTTCCATGATTTATGGCCAAATTATGACACATGAAAAAAATACAGGCTGAGTGCGTAAAAAAATCAAATATTATTTTCGTCATGATACATGAAACATCATATATCCTAGGAAAAGGTAAAAGGGGGACCCGGGGTTTGAACCTGAAACTGAGTGGGGAAAATCAAAATTCCTATAAACTGGGACAATACCATTTAATTTGGTCATGAGTTAGTTAATTTCTACATAAATTAAAGTTTCCTTTGCTCGACTTCTTTTTTTCTTTGCTTGGTTAATATAGAGTCCATCAAATGGTGACTTGTAAAGTAAGATTTCAAAAATTTGTATCCCACGTATGCATGCATCTTATATTAACTCATAGGAAAATGCTATTCTTTCAAAATTTTACACCAGAATAATGTGGCAATGAAAGTTTTATAATAAACAAACATTTTGGTGGTTCTTTATTTAAAAGTGATAGGCCTATAATTTAGCCACATTATTCTGGTGATAAATTCTATATGTATTTTCTGGTTGTATAACATTACCCTTAACTCATATATAAGGCATATGGAGAGTCACACATTCCCACACCAGCCGAGTCTTCAAATCATTTACAATCACCTTGGTATAAAAATAAGGCAGTACTTGGCCCGTAATGTGAGCTTAAATCTACTTAGAGATGGGTTTGCTTCCAATCTGACAAGCTTGGAGTATGCTTTCAATTAGGAGCTGAGTTATGGCTTCACTTAAAAGCTTACTCTATTTTAAGTGGCCATGTATTTTTGAAAGCCCTTTGGGTATGATGCCTTAGACTGAGAAGTTGAGCCAATGAGTTAGCCCATCTTTCATCCTCTAAAAACCTTGAGAGCTGAGAATGACCAACATTCTTTAAATCTAGTTCAAAATTTTAATATTTGAATCCTATTAAGAAATTAAACAAAATGGTGAACCAAAGAAGTATGGTCTAAATCTTTGCCACTTCACCCACTCAACCTTGTTAATGGATATTTTTGTTGTCAAATTAAATATGAATTAAAAAATTTGGAATTACTATCTATTTCAAACGAAGCATTTCTGGAAGGAAAAAGTCTACGCCCACCGCATAATTCACCGAAAGTTTTACACCCTTGCCAAAACGACGTCGTTTTGGTAAGGAAAAAATATTCGGTGAAGTTTGCAGCAGGCGTAGTGTGTGTGCCCTTACCAAAACGACGTCGTTTTGGTAAGAAAACAAAGAAAAAAAAAAGCCTAAATTTTGACAATGTTTATTTAGAGAGGTTTATGATTTAGGAAGATAGGGTGGTGGTAGGTTTCTGAAATGTTGGAGTTTCGTATTTTTTTAAAAAAAAAAAAATTATGGCTTTTAGGCTTTTTTTTTCTTTGTTTTCTTACCAAAACAACGTCGTTTTGGTAAGGGCACACACTACGCCTGCTGCAAACTTCACCGAATATTTTTTTCTTATCAAAACGACGTCGTTTTGGCAAGGGGGTAAAACTTTCAGTGAATTATGCGGTGGGGTCTTGCCCTTCTGGAAGTCCGGTTTCTAAAATTTCATGGAGATTCTAACGAGTGGTGTCTTTGGTCAATGTAAAACTCAAGGTTAGCTAACGAAAATCGAGGTGATTAGTTTTATATTGTTACTAATTAACAAGTTAGGAAAATTTTGAATTTTGAAAGAAGAGTGTGGCATGTGGGGTACTGATCCAACAGAGAATTTGAAGGTAACGGCTTCCAATTTGGGCTTTGGGTGCCTTTGGATCGGAAATCTAAACGTATGAAAGTGACCAAAAAGTCCCACTTTGCCCATCTTGAAATGCGGCTTTCCATCTTGAGAATATGGACATCATTGGAATTAGAAGTAAAACGGCAATTACGAAGACTAAGGTTTGAGGAAGATGGAGAGGAGGATGGTCAGATGTGTAGTGTATAATAGTTTGTTTAATCTAACTTGTTGATATAGAATAGTTTTATTTTACCTACCTCTTTGTCTGGTTGTCATTTTGAAATTTTGCTTTTCGGAGTTGAACTCAAGTAAGGACTATCACGAAAATAAAAGCAAGAAAATTGCTGCAGAGCGTGCTGTCTCGAAACTATGAGCGTGAAAACAAAAAAAAAAAAAAAATCTATCAACGGGAACAAAACCATTTTATTTGCCCGTTTCAATTTCTATGCAGATTAAAAGGTTAATTTGCTCGATTGCTTGTTTGACTTGGTCAAATATAGAGACCGTCAAATGGTAGCTAGCAAAGGTAAATTTTGAAGATGGGCATCCTACATTACTAACAGTGATGCATGCGTCTTATAATAACTCTTTTATAACACATATGGATAGTCATCTATTTTCACATTGGCTGAGTATTAAATATTTACTATTGCCTTACCTATAAAAATAAGGTAGTACTCTCAATACTGAGTGGGTTTAAATCTTTTTAGAGGTGGGTCTGCTCCCGATTTGACAAGCTTGAAGCATGCTTTCAATTAGGGGCTGAGTTATAACTTCACCTAAAAGCTTACTCCATTTGGAGTGGTCCTGTATGTTTGGAGGCCCTCTGGACTTGAGACCTTAGATTGAGAAGTTGAGCCAAGGAGTTGGCCCATCTCTCATCCTCTAGAAAGGCCCCTAGAGCTGAGAATGGCTAAAATTTTTTTTAAAACAAGTTCAAAATTTTAATATTTAAATGTAATTAAAAAATTGAGAACAAAATAGTTTTAATCCAAATATTTTCCTTTGGGAATTATTAACCTGTCTACTATAAACCAAGTTGGGGTACTGGTTTAGTGTTTTGTATGGAAGTTGAGCCAAGGAGTTGACCCATCTCTCATCCTCTAGAAAAGCCCTAGAGCTGAGAATGGCTAAAATTTTTTTAAAACAAGTTCAAAATTTTAATATTTAAATGTAATTAAAAAATTGAGAACAAAATAGTTTTAATCCAAATATTTTCCTTTGGGAATTATTAACCTGTCTACTATAAACCAAGTTGGGGTACTGGTTTAGTGTTTTGTATGTATTTGCTCAATATTTGCTTGCTGCTATAAGTAATCAAGTGTGAAAGTTTTGCTTAATTAATCTTTTAACCTTTTTCTTCTTCTTTTTCCTCCCTTGTTTTCTCAGCAAGCAAAGCATTGCAGAACGTGCAGGCTCCAAGGCTGCTGGCTCCTACAAAGAAAACATTTGCTGAGAGGAATGAAGCTTCAACTTTTCTGGTACCCAATAACCAAATCTTGATCACCTATCAATCTGGGAGTTGATAGTTCTAATCGATCTTCGTCTAATGATCATAAGCAGAATACTTTTGTTTCCGATTCATCATCGAAGCCTTACGTTCTCTGGGGTATGGTGTCAAGACAAGTGCTTCTTTCAATTCCCAGAAGAGTCATTGTTAAAGCAGACCCATCGGCTGATGCTCAAAACTCCTCAGTTTCAGCTCCTCAAAGAAGGTTCCATAAAACAAGAAGATGATGATCTCTGTGACCATGAATTGGATGAAACAGAGGAGGTTCATAAAGTGCGGCAGAGAACAAAAGCTACAAATGGTGAAGGTGTTAGTGGGGCGAAATTGGAGGAAAAATTCTGTTGGTTTCCAGCAGAAAGGGATTGCAGAAAGTGAAAAGTCACGGGAATGTTTAAAACTCGGAAAATACAAGGGAGGGTCTGATGAATTGAAGGGAATTGAAACTGCTGAAAATTCTGAATCTTTTCCAAGATTACCCAATACCCTATATGACTGGTCAGACCATCATGCTTGAGTTGCATGGTTGAGGATAAAATTGAAACAAGCAAAGGAATTTCAGTTGAGGGAGATGGAAAAGAATTGTTGGAAAAAAATAAATTGCAGATGGTGAAACGGTCATGCAAGAATGGTTGAACAATGAAAACACAGAAGCTGATATTATAATCCTCAAGGAGAGGCGAATTCAGTTGAGTTTACTATCAAACACCCAAAATCTAAATTGATTCCAGGGACAATTATTGGAAATTTTCATATATTTCGTGATCATGGCAGCTTGGAGTTTTGGGATTTCATTTGAGGAGCAATAAAGCCTCTATGAAAATCAGTTTCTAAAACTTGGAAGCTAGGAAATATATTCAGAAATAGAATAAAATAGTTTGTTATGTATCTCTCTCTCTCTCTCTCTCTCTCTCTCTCTCTCTCTCTCTCTCTCTCTCTCTCTCTCTCTCTCTCTTCTGCCGCAAGTTGTCTACAACAATTTATTCACTAAACTGTTCTACAGTATATATCACAAAGATTTTGTTTTTTTTCACCAAACTAGATGCAGATTGGCAAATTTAATATTCCAAGGTCTTTTGTACAGGAATCAGAGAGAGCCTGCAACTACTTAAAAAACTGCCTCTTCTCCTTGGAAAAGATGAGGATAATAAGGAACCTCTGGAAGCTTTGATATACTAGGCTTAGGGAGAGTCTATAATTTATAGGAGTCTAAGCCTCCTCCATTCCTCTTGGATGCCTTCATTTTCCTTCTATAAGGGGTTTCTTTCTTTGAAAGGTCTTCTATCTTTTCACCTTAACAGAGATGTAAAAGACTGAGACTTGCTCTGGTAGAACTTAGAAAGTCCCCTCCTGCGAGGATTCCAAAGTTATATTTAGTATATAAAACTACAACTTGGCAACAAGGTTTGATGCCTCATATTCAGCTATATGTTGTATAACTAAGAATCTAAGGAAATACTTATATAAGAGTTGGGAAAACTTTTTTTGTGAAGAAAGTATTCAGTAGCTCCAAAGCTCTCTAAGATAATTCTTTTGACAGTAGCGTTCCTGGAAACTTACTTGATGCGTAGCTGGGCCATGAGCTCTGATAATTCCCTTTGCTTAACTAGAGATGGATGGCATGGCATACTCATGTCATGTGCAATGACCTACTTTAATAAAATTTATTGCCCAACAAAATAGTTTATTTTACCGACCTTTTTGTTTGGTTGGCATTTTGAATTTTAGTATTGGTATACAATCACAAAATTCATACAGAATTGATAATAAAAATGGTGTGGTTGAATGAAAGTTATTCAATAAAATAAAACAATCTTTAATGATGGTTTTAATTATAAAAATCTCATGTGATGAAATTTTATGTACAAATTTTGTGACAACAATAACATTTTTTTTGTAATTCTACTTTTAGGAGTTGAACTCAAGTAGGGGCTGTCATGAAAATAATAAGCAAGAAGATTGCTGAAGAGCATGATGTCTTCTTCATGGAGAGAGAGAGAGAGAGAGAGAGAGAGCATGACGTTTTAGGAAGAGGGAGAGGAGGAAGGTCAGAGGGGTCGTGTGTAGGGGGTGTACAACTGTGCTGGAAGAAAATGGGTTGTTGTACAAGAGATGGATGGCACACTCATGTCATGTGCAGTGCACTACTGCTGTTTAATAAAACTTATTGCAAAAATAAAATAGTTTATTTTACCGTCCTTTTTGTCTCGGGTTGGCATCTTGAATTTTGCTTTTCGGAGTTGAACTCTAGTAAGGACTATCATGAAGATAAAAGTAAGAAAAATAGAAGAAAATTGTTGCAGAGCATGATGTCTTGCTCAAGGAAGAGAGAGAGAGAGAGAGAGAGAGAGAGAGAGAGAGAGAGAGAGAGAGAGAGAGAGAGAGAGAGATATTGGGATTTTGAAACTAACAGCCTGTTTGGAACTTGGGAGAGGGAAGGGAAAAAATTTTAAATTTTTTTTTTTATCTTTCTTTGTTTGATTCTACCTAGGAGAAAAAAGAAAAGGAACATGAGACAAAAAAAATACGCGCGCGCACACTCTCTCTCTTATTTCCTTCTATTTTTCTTATATTTTCTTTACAAAATCAAACAATGAAGGAAAATTAATTTTTCTTATTTTTCTTTTTTCCTCTTTTTCCTCCTTTTCCTTTTCTTTCTTTTCTTTCCTTCCCTTTCCAAGTTCGAAATAGGCCATAAGCATTTTTCTTTAATGTAGTGAGGAATTTAAAATGGGTAATGAGGCAAAGCAGGTGGTGGGTTTTACCACTTTTTGGGAAGAATACAGGGAACACTATATATTATTACTTAGGGGAGGGTGGAAGGAGTGCCTGTGACAACCCGTGTTGGCGTGTGCTGAATCTCACGTCGAAAGTTTACATGAGAATCTTAGGTATACAAGTAGGTTCAATGAATCCAAATACCACCTTCTTGGTTAGCCCTTTTGGAGGAGTTTCCATGATTATTACATATGATATCAGAGCCTACCCATACACACGACCCTGTGAGATCGGGGGCATTGCAGTGCAGGGTTTGTGATTGATTATGGGCCTCTCGCAAGGTCTTCATGAGGGGAAGATTGTGACGACCTGTGTTAGCGTGTACTGAGTCTCACTTCGAAAGTTCACATAGGAGATCTTGGATATATAAGTAGGAACAATGAACCCAAATGACATCTTTTTGACTAGCCTTTTTGGGTGAGTTCCTATGGTTATTACATATGGTATCAAAGCCGACTCATGCATACAACCATGTGAACTCAGGGGCACTACAACACGGGATTTGTGATTGATTGTCGTGGACCTCTCACAAGGACACGAGGTATTCAAGAGAGAAAGATTGTGACAACCCGTATTAACGTGTGCTGAGTCTCACATCGAAAGTTTATATGGAGAATCTTGAATGTATAAGTAGAAACAACAAACCCAAATACCACCTTCTTGGCTAATTTTTTTGGAAAAGTTCTCGTGATTATTACAGTGCTAGGGTTTGAACCGGAAACTATGAGCCAGAAAAAAACAAAATTCCTATCGGTTCGGACAACCACATTTGCTCATGTCTACGTAAATTAAAGTTTCTTTTACTCCGACGTTTTCTTTTTTTGGTTTAACTTGGTCAATTGAGAGTTCATCAATTGCTGACTTATGAAGTAAAATTCCAATATGGGCATCCCACATGACTAATAGAGAAGCATTCGTCCTACATTGACCACTATATGATGTATATGGTTATATATTTAAATTCATTATTCCCACATCGGTAGTCAAATAGTTTACTCTAAGCATTAAGTGGGCTAAAATTTTTTTTAGAGGTAGATTTACTCCTGGTTTGACAAGCCTGGAGCATGCCTCCAATTAAGAGCCGAGTTATAGCTTACTCTCTGTGAAGTGGTCTTGTATGTTTGGAGACCTCTGGACTTGACTAGACTCCAGCGGCAGTCATCGGAATTTTCTGATCATGGCAGCTTTGGTTTTGGGATTTCATTTGAAGCGCAATAATGTCTATAGGAAAACAGTTTCTAAAACTTTGAAAGACTAGGAATTATATTCAAAAATATAATACAATAATCCACAGTTAGAAATATAATGAAATAGATTGTTGTGTACATCTCTCTCTCTCTCTCTCTCTGCTGCAAGTTATTTACAACAATTTATTCACTCAACTCTTCCCTTGTTCATGCAGATTAGCAAATCTAACATCCCAAGTTCTTTTGTACAGGAATCAGAGGGGGCTTGCAACTACTTAAACAATTGCCTCTTCTGCTTGGAAAAGATGAGGATAATAATGAACCTCTGTAAGCTTTCTTTGATATATTAGGCTTAGGAAGCGTGTACAATTTACAGGAGTCTAAGCCTCGTCCATAGCTCTTGGATGCCTTCATTTTCCTTCCATAAGGGGTTTTCAGAAGGTCTTCTATGCTTGTCACCCTTGACAAAGATGTAAAAGACTGAGACTTCCCCTGCTAGAACTTAAAAAGTCCACTGCTGCAAGGATTCCAAATTTAGCAACAAGCTTTGACGCCTCAGATTCAGCTTTGATGCCTCAGTTGCAACGTAAATTAAAGTTTCTTTTACTGTGACATTTTTCTTTTTTTGGTTAACTTTGGTCTACTGAGAGTTCATCAAATGCTCATTTTTTCTTATTTAAGGGTTAACTTGGTAGTTGAGAGTTCCTCAAATGCTGACCTATGAAGTAAGATTTTAATATAGGCATTTCACATCGTTAACAAAGAAGCATTCGTCTTACATTGACGACTATATGTACATATAATGTATATGATTCAAGCTTTAAATTCATTTTTCCCATACCGGTTGAGTAGTCAAATAGTTTACTATCGCCTTGCTATAAAAATAAGGTAGTACACTCAGCATTAAGTGGTCTAAAATTTTTGTGGGTTTGCTCCCGGTTTGATAGGCCTGGAGAATGTCTTAAAAGCTTGCTTTTTATGAAGTGGCTCAATATGTTTGGAGGTTCTCTACGCTTAGTCACCATGTTGAACAAAAATTAAAATCTAAATCTCTGCCTTTTCACCTACTGCATTCTTATTGAATGAATATTTTTCTTGCTTTGGAATGACTTAACATGTAACGAAATGCATGGGTAAAACATCTAAAATGTGAGTCGTTTTATTTGCTTAATCGTAACCTTTTCTTCTTCTTTGTTTTTTTTTTTGTTCTTTGTTTTCTCAGCAATCAAAGCATGCCAGCACCTGCTGGCTCTAATAAAGAAATATTTTTGGTGTCAAAACAAGTGTTTCTTTCGATTCCCAGAGAGCCATTATTAAAGCAGACTCATCAGCTGATGCTCACAGCCGGTGAAGATGTTTTTGACACGAAATTGGAGAAAAAAGAAGAGAAGGGTTCTGTTGGGTTTCAGTAGGAAGAAACTGTAGAAATTGAAGACGCTAATGATCAAAACAAGGGCAATACAAGGGAGGGTCTGATGAATTGAAGGGCATTGAAACAGCAAAAAATTCTGAATCTCTTTCAAGATTACTGAATACCCCCTCTGACTGATCAGACAATCGTGCTTCTGAAGATGAGTTGCATAGTGATTCGAGTTTCAAAGATGAACAAATGGAAGATTGAGGATAAAATTGAAACAAGCAAAGGAATTTCAGTTGAGGAAACTGGAAAAGAAGTGGTTGAAAACAAAATGAAGAAAAATGCAGATGGTGAAACTGTTATGTTAAAAGGGCTGGACAGTGAAAATACAGAAGTTGATGCTATCAATCCTCGAGGAGAGATGAACTCAGTTGAGTTCACTATCAAACGCTCAAAATCTGAATTGATTCTGGCGCGAGTCATTGGAATTTCCTGATCATGGCAGCTTCAGTTTTGGGATTTCATTTAAAGCGCAATAAAGCCTATATGAGAACAGTTTCTAAAACTTGAAAGACTAGGAACTATATTCAGAAATGTAATATAATGGTCTACATTCAGAAACACAAGAAGAAAATACAGGCTGAATGCATAAAAAAATCAGATATTATTTGCGTCATGATACAGGGAACATCATATATCCTAGAGAAGGGTGAAAGGGGGAGCCGGGATTTGAACCCGAAACTATGAGTGGGGAAAATCAAAATTCCTACAAACTGGGGCAATACCATTTAATTTGCTCGGGAGTCAGTTAATTTCTACGTAAATTAAAATTTCTTTTACTCGACTTCTTTTTTTTCTTGGCTTGGTTAATATAGAGTTCATCAAATGGTGACTTGTAAATGAAGATTTCAAAGATTTGTATCCCACATATGCATGCATTTTATATTAACTCATATATAAGACATATGGAGAGTTCACATATTCCCACACCAGCCGAGTCTTCAAATCGTTTACTATAACCTTGCTATAAAAATAAGGCAGTACCTGAGCCGTAAAAGACCTGCTTTTTCCTCCTCCCCTGACACAGCCCCCTCCCCGATCCCACCTCAAATTTTTATTATAATTACTATTATACCCTCTTACACACTCTCCTCCTCCCTCTCTCGCTCCCAATTTTTTTTGTCAATCTTGTGTTTTTTGGTTTAGTTTTGTTTTTTTTTTTTTTTTCATTGGTTTTGTTTCTTTTTTTTTTAATCAGTTTTATTTAATTTTTTTATTAATTTTATTTCTTTTTTTAATCAGTTTTATTTTTCTTTTTGAATAAATTTCTTTTATTATATGTTTATAATCTTTTGTTTATTTTTTAATTGTAGATTTTCGAAGTCATTATTTGTAAGAGGTTTGGACATATGTCAATAGTTAGAAGATGAGTAATTTAAAGAGAGGAGGAGATTCTAACATGTGTCAAGGGTTGTCAACGGTTGAGAGGGATAATTTAAAGGGAGAGAGAGGTTCTGACCTGTGTAAAAAATTAAATAAAACAAAAAAAAAAAAAGAAAATTGATGGAAAAAACAATAGACAAAACTAATTAAAAAAATAAACAAAACTAATAAAAAAAAAAAAAGAAAAAAAAATAAATAAAAATTAAACAAAACTGGAAAAAAAAAAAAAATAGATACACGAAAATATATAAAAAGGTGGGGTGTCGGGTTGGGAGGGTAATTTAAAGGAATGGGGAGGTTCTGACATGTGTTAAAAATTAAATAAAATAAAATAAATATAAAATAAATTGATAAAAAAATAATAAACAAAACTGATTAAAAAAATAAAAACAAAACTAATAAAAAAAAGAAACAAAACTAAACAAAAATTAAACAAAACTGAAAAAAAAAAAAAAAAAGAGATACACGAAAATATATAAAAAGATGAGATGTCGGGTTGGGAGGGTAATTTAAAGGAAGGGAGAGGTTCTGACATGTGTTAAAAATTAAATAAAACAAAAAAATTTTAAAAAATTGATGAAAAAAATAATAAACAAAACTGATTAAAAAAAACTAATAAAAAAAACTAAATAAAAGTTAAATAAAATTAAAAAAAAAATGCAAGTGAAGAGATTCAGGTGAATTGTAATTTTAAAGGAGGAAGAGGGGTATAAAAGTAATTGTAATGGGGACAAATGTGGCAGGCGCAAGGGCGGGTGTCAGGGGGGTTGGAGAAGCAATTTACGCCCATAATGTTGGCTTAAATCTTTTTAGAGGTGGGTCTGCTCCCGATTTGACAACTTTAGAGCATGCTTTCAATTAGGAGCTGAGTTATAGTTTCACTTAAATACTTACTCTATTTGAAGTGACCCTGTATGTTTAGAAGCCCTCTGGGCTTTGGGCCTTATACTGAGAAGTTAAGCCAATGAGTTGGCCCTTCTCTCATCTTTTAAAAGTCTTGAGAGCTAAGAATAGCCAACATTCTTTAAATTTAGTTCAAAATTTTAATATTTGAATGTAATTAAGAAATTAAACAAAATTGAGAACAAAAGAAGTATAGTCTAAATCTTTACCACTTCACCCACTCAACCCATGTTAATGGATATTTTTGCTGTCAAATTAAATATGAATAAAAAATTTTGGAATTACTATCTATTTTAAACGAAGCATTTCTGGAAGTCCGGTTTCTAAAATTTCATGGAGATTCTAACAAGTGGTGTCTTTGGTTAATGTAAAAATCAAGGTTAGCTAACGAAAATCGTGGTGATTAGTATTAACAAGTTAGAAAAATTTTGAATTTTGAAAAGAGAGTGTGGCATGTGGGGTACTGATCCAAAAGAGAATTTGAAGGTAACGACTTCCAATTTGGGCTTTGGGTGCCTTTGGATCGGAAATCTAAACGTATGAAAGTGACCAAAAAGTCCCACTTTGACCATATTGAAATGTGGCTTTCCATCTTGAGAAGATGGACATTATTGGAATTAGAAGCAAAACGGCAATTACGAAGACTAAGGTTTGAGGAAGATGGAGCGTAGGATGGTCAGATGTGTAGTGTAGGGGATCTACAACTGTGTTGACGAAAATGGGTTTGTTTAATCTAACTTCTTGATATAGAATAGTTTTATTTTACCTACCTCTTTGTCTGATTGTCATTTTTAAATTTTGCTTTTCGGAGTTGAACTCAAGCAAGGACTATCATGAAAATAAAAGCAAGAAAATTGCTGCACAGCATGCTGTCTTGAACAAACTATGAGCGTGAAAAAAAAAAAAAAAAAAGGTTCCTATCAACGGGAACAAACCCATTTTATTTGCTCGTGCCAATTTCTATGTAGATTAAAAGGTTAATTTGCTCGACTGATTTCTTGTTTGACTTGATCAAATATAGTGTTTATCAAATGGTAACTAGTGAAGGTAAATTTTGAAGATGGGCATCCCACGTCGCTAACAGTGATGCATGCGTCTTACAATAACTCTTTTACAAGGCATATAGATAGTCATTCATTCTCACATTGACTAAGTAGTTAATTTTTTACTGTCACCTTGCCTATAAAAATAAGGTAGTATCCTCAACACTAAGTGGGCCTAAATCTTTTTAGAGGTGGGTTTGCTCCCGGTCTGACAAGCTTAGAGCATGCTTCTAATTAGGGGCTGAGTTATAGCTTTACTTAAAAGCTTACTCTATTTGAAGTGACCCTGTATATTTGGAAGTCCTCTGGGCTTGAGACCTTAGACTGAAAAGTTGAGCCAAGGAGTTGCCCATCTCTCTTTCTCTAAAAGTCCCCTAGCGCCGAGAATGGCCAAAAATTTTTTAAAACAAGTTCAAAATTTTTATATTTAAATCTAATTAAAAAATTGAGAACAAAATAGTTTTAATATAAATATTTTCTTTTGGGAATTATTAACCTGTCTACTATAAACCAAGTTGGGGGACTGATTTAGTGTTTTGTATGTTCAATATTTGCTCACATGCGAAAGTTTTGCTTAATTAATCTTTTAACCTCTTTCTTCTTTTTCCTCCTTTGTTTTCTCGGCAAGCAAAGCATTGCAGAACCTGCAGGCTCCACGGCTGCTGGCTCCTATAAAGAAAACATTTGCTGAGAGGAATGAAGCTTCAGTTTTTGTTTGAAAGTGTTATTAATTTTTATTTTTTGTTGTCTGTTTTTGTTTTTTATTTTTTGTTTTTTATAGTCTAATGATGACATTTATAAATTACCATTCCACTAAAAGTACTATATCAATGTTTTAGAATAAAAAAAACACATTTATTTTAGTATTTTTTTATGTTTTTATTTTTACAAAAACAAAAAACAAAACCAAGCACACCAACTTTTTCTGATACCCACTAACCAAATCTTGATCACCTATCAATCTGGAAGTTGATAGTTCTAATCGATCTTCGTCTAATGATTATGAGCAGAATACTTTTGTTTCCGATTCATCATCGAAGCCTTACGATCTCTTGGGTATGGTGTCAAGACAAGTGTTTCTTTCAATTCCCAGAAGAGTCATTGTTAAAGCAGACCCATCGGCTGATGCTCACAACTCCTCAGTTTCACAACTCCTCAGTTTCAGCTCCTCAAAGAAGGTTCCATAAAACAAGAAGATGATGATCTCTGTGACCATGAATTGGATGAAACAGAGGAGGTTCCACAAGTGCGGCAGAGAACAAAAGCTACAAATGGTGAAGGTGCTAGTGGGGCGGAATTGCAGGAAAAATTCTGTTGGTTTCCAGCAGAAAGGGATTGCAGAAAGTGAAATGTCACGTTAATGATTAAAACTCGGAAAATTTAAGCTAGGGAGGATCTGATGAATTGAAGGGAATTGAAACTGCTGAAAATTCTGAATCTTTTCCAAGATTACCCAATACCCTATCTGACTGGTCAGACCATCATGCTTGAGTTGCATGGTTGAGGATAAAATTGAAACAGGCAAAGGAATTTCAGTTGAGGGAGATGGAAAAGAATTGTTGGAAAAAAAAAATGGCTGATGGTGAAATTGTCATGCAAGAATGGTTGAACAATGAAAATACAGAAGCTGATATTATAATCCTCAAGGAGAGGCGAATTCAGTTGAGTTTACTATCAAACACCCAAAATCTGAATTGATTCCTGGGACAATCATTGGAAATTTTCAGTTTTGGAATTTCATTTTAGGCGCAGTAAAACCTCTAGGAAAATAATGGCTCAAATTGCGAAGGCTAGAAGCTATATTCGGAAACAGAATAAAATAGTATGTCATGTACATCTCTCTCTCTCTCTCTCTCCTACTGAAAGGTATCTACAACAACAATTTATTCACTCAACTCTTCTATAGTATACATCACAAAGATTCTGTTTTTCACTGAACTCATGCAGATTGGCAAATCTAACATCCCAAGTTCTTTTGTACAGGAATTGGAGAGGGCCTGCAACTACTTAAAAAACTGCCCCTCTGCTTGGAAAAGTTGAGGATAATAATGAACCCTTGGAAGCTTTCTTTGATATACTTGGCTTAGGAAGAGTATATAATTTATAGGAGTCTAAGCCGCCTCCATGGCTCTTAGATGCCTTCATTTTCCTTCTGTAAGGTGTTCTTTTCTTTGGAAGCTTCTGTGGTTGTTACCCTTGACAGCGATGCAAAAGACTGAGACTTTTCCTGGTAGAACTTCGAAAGAAGCTTTGATGCCTCAGATTCAGATATATATAATATAGGAGCTGGGAAAACTTTTTTTTGCCAAGATGAAGAGAAGATGAAGATGACCCTATGAAACGTTGAATCTTCTTGGTAGGATATAAATGATGTGGCATTGAATGTATCATCTTCTTCGCCATCCATGATCTGCCAGTGATCACTCTGTTTCGCATCCCCAGCATGCAGAGAGCATGGACTTTGACGCATTTTCTTGTTGCCTTCACCCATTTAGAGCATCAAAGAAAAAGAAGAATGAAAAGGAGAAGGTTATGAACTTTATTCTCAGAAAGTTACCCTAGAACTTGGTTCCTTTTTGATTGAGTGGACATGTAATATGCACAAGTTTATATGTGGATCAGGTTTTAGTTTCTTTAGGAGAAAATGAAATGAGTTCTTCATGACTGATAGAAAGTTGGGTTTTTCATGATTTATGGCCAAATTGTGACACAAGAATAAAATACCGGCTGAGTGCATAAAAAAATCAGATATTATTTGCGTCATGATACAGGAAACATCATATATCTTACGGAAGGGTGAAAAGGGGAGCCGGGGTTTGAACCGTAAACTATGAGTGGGTAAAACCAAAATTCCTATAAACTGGGAAATTACCATTAAATTTGCTCATGAGTCGGTTAATTTCTACGTAAATTAAAGTTTCTTTTGCTCGACTTTTTTTTTTCTTGGCTTGGTTAATATAGAGTTCATCAATTGGTGGCTTGTAAAGGAAGATTTCAAAGATTTGTACCCCACGTATGCATGCATCTTATATTAACTCATATATAACGTATATGGAGAGACACATTCCCACACCGGCTAAGTTTTCAAATCATTTACTATCATCTTGCTATAAAAATAAGGCAGTATCTGGCCCATAATGTAGGCTTAAATCTTTTTAAAGGTGGGTCTGGCTTAGAGCATGCTTTCAATTAGGAGTTACGTTATAACTTTATTTAAAGCTTACTTTATTTAAAGTGGTCTTGTATATTTGGAGGCTCTGTGCGTTTGAGGCTTTAGACGGAGAAGTTGAGCTGAGGAGTTGGCCCATTTCTCATCCTCTAAAAACCTCGAGAGCCGAGAATGGCCAACATTCTTTAAATCTAGTTCAAAATTTTACTATTTGAATCTTATTAAGAAATTAAATAAAATTGAGAACAAAAGAAGTATAGTCTAAATCTTTACCCACTTCACGCACTCAACGCATGTTAGTGGATATTTTTGTTCTCAAATTAAATATGAATTAAAAATTTTGGAATTACTAACTATTTTAAACGAAGCATTTCTGGAAGCCCGGTTTCTAAAATTTCATGGAGATTCTAACAAGTGGAGTCTTTGGTTAATGTAAAAATCGAGGTGATGAGTTTTATATTGCTACTAATTAACAAGTTAGGAAAAATTTGAATTTAAAAAGAGAGTGTGGCATGTGAGGTACTGATCCAAAAGAGAATTTGAAGGTAACGGCTTCCAATTTGGGCTTTAGGTGCCTTTGGATCGGAAATCTAAACGTATGAAAGTGACCAAAAAGTCCCACTTTGACCGTCTTGAAATGTGGCTTTCTATCTTGAGAAGATGGATATTATTGGAATTAGAAGTAAAACGGCAATGACGAAGACAATGGTTTTAGGAAGATGGAGGAGGAAGGTCAGAGGTGTAGTGTAGGCGATCTACAACTGTGTTGACGAAAATGGTGTTGTTTGATCTAACTTGTTGGTATAGAATAGTTTTATTTTACCTACCTCTTTGTCTCGTTGTCATTTTGAAATTTTCCTTTTTGGAGTTGAACTCAAGTAAGGACTATCATGAAAATAAAAGTACGAAAATTGCTGCAGAGCGTGCTGTCTTGAACCCGAAACCATGAGTTCCTATCAACGGAAACAAACCCATTTTATTTGCTCGTGTCAATTTCTATGTAGATTAAAAGCTTAATTTGCTCGATTGTTTTCCTGTTTGACTTGGTCAAATATAGAGTTCATGAGATGGTAACTAGTAAATATAGA